>JAKTWO010000039.1:0-80519 GCA_030582055.1 Wickerhamiella lipophila | reverse complement strand
CCAAACACAGTACTGAAGCTAGTGAAGCAAGAGAGTCTTGTCGGAAAGGTAGCCATTACCTGGCACATAGCATTGAAGAGCTTATGAGGCTCTTCTATACCGCGCACCAAATGGCAGCCGACAATTGTCCCTTGATGATCAGGGAGCTTGCAGTAGAGAGGAGTGTTTGAGTGATGAAGAAAATATAGGGGGAAGGCCCTCATTATATACTTTTCGGGGCACTTGGGACCTTCCTTATTAGCTCCTCTTGTGCTTTCCGCATTTGCCAGTTTCAATATTTCGTTCATGATATTTCACAATTTCCCGATTAGGAAGGCGGCCGTGAGGTGGTTGCATGTACCTGCATGTGGCTGCACAAGGGGCTTGGAGAATATTGCCGTGAAAAGAGGCTTACAGAGGCGTGGGAGAAGGCACCTGGCACTAGCATCATCCTCATAGATTCAAAAATGCGACGAGGAGTGCCTTGCATACATGCGTGAGCAGAACCTGCACTGTGTGACCTCCGACGAGGGCTAACAAGTAGCGGTGAATCACGGCTCTAAAAATTATGTATTAAATTTTGACATTTTATTTGTAGACTAATGATATCAGTGCAAAGCGGCGAGCACGGCAGAGAACACAATGATGCGTAAACACGGGTGGATCGACCCTTAAATATCTATGAAAAGTGGCATCGGAGTCTGGCGAGTGGTAAAATGTTATGCGCGAGATATTAATTGCAGACGAATGGTTATATTAGATTGGCAAGCATCTCATCCAAATTCAACTCTTGGCTCCAAGCACTAACAAGCTCGACTTTAGTTTCCTTCTTTGGCTCTTCGGGTGCCACAGTCCATCCGGAAACACGGCTATCTCTCCAATCCATGACAACCGCAAGAGCTGCACTATCAAGGTTAGGCACACCACCTTTACCCAAACGACCCAATTTGCGGGAAACTTGGACCAGCAACTGGGTGATGAATTGTTCACCATCATCATCGACAATGCCAGCCAGTCATATTACTCCTTGAAAAGAGCAAACTGTTCGGGGTCTTTGCGCAGACGCTTCACCAGCTTGGCAACTGCTGGACGGCACTCGCCAATACGGTTATTGGGAATTGCATTGAGCAAAGTAAGGCGAGCATGCTCATCAACAGGATCTTTGCCCTTGGTGGCACTGGTGGGGAAAACAATACCGGGAGAGTCAAGCACCAAAAGTTTGTTATCCACCTTGACACGCTTGATCTCTTGGGTAACACCTGCATTAGCACCAGTAGCACATGCCTTGCTGTTATTCAAGTGACGGGTACCCATGAGAGCATTGATGATGCTAGACTTGCCGACATTGGGGTAACCGACAACACCAACAGTCACTGCGCGTTTAAGATTAGCATTATTAGCGTATTTCTTGAGACTCTCCAAAAGTTTCGTCAATATGTCAGCACCCTAACCCCATAATCCCAACCCTGAAAAAAATTAGTGTATTATCGTTCTACCTCCAGTATGAAAACTAATACGAAAAAAGCCAAACGTGGAGGATACCTGACGAGAACGCAGGCTATTCGCTATTTGCAAGTCACGCTTGCAGACTTCCGCCGTCTCTGTATTCTCAAGGGAATCTATCCTCGTGAGATCACATCTCGTAAAAAGAAGCAGAAACTCACAAAGGGCTCCACCAAGCCCATCACTGCGTATTACCGCAAAGATATTCAATATTTAATGCATGAGCCGCTTCTAGAGAAGTTCCGTGAGCACAAAGTTTTTGCTAAAAAATTAAACCGAGCTATGGGTCGTAAGGATATTGACGACGCCAAGCGCATTGATGAGAATCGTCCTCGCTATACTCTAGATCACATCATCAAAGAGCGTTATCCTACTTTTATAGATGCTTTGGGAGACGTGGACGATGCCCTTTGCATGATTTACCTTTTCAGCCTCATGCCAGCCAGTGACGCTATCTCTTACCGCATCTCACAGGATGCTCAGAGGCTGGCCGACCAGTGGTCCGCATTTATCGCTCGTGAGGGTGCGCTCCGCAAAGTTTTCGTATCCATCAAGGGTGTTTATTATGAAGCCAATGTCAAGGGTCAGAATATACGCTGGCTGGTGCCGTTCAAGTTCCCCCAAAACACCCCTAATGATGTGGACTTCAAGATTATGCTCACATTTCTTGAGTTCTACACTACTCTTATTCATTTCGTTCTATACAAGCTGTACACTGAGGCTGGTCTTGTGTACCCGCCGGAGATCAACGAGAAGAAGCTCAAAGGTGTTGGTGGTCTAAGTACATATGTTTTGGAGAGCCGTCAGTCGTCAGCGCTGCCCGCTGTTGAGGTCAGTGCCCTTCCAAAAGGCGGTACAGCTCGAAGTATTAGCATCAAAGAGACTCACCAGGAGGAAGAAGACGAGCAGGAATCCGGCGAGGAGGAAGGAGCTACTCTCGACGAATTCGAAAACGCTGGCGAAGACGGCGATCAGTTATTACAACCCGCCCAGAAGACTGAGTCGCAGCTGTTTTCCAAGTTTACGTTCTACATTGGCCGTGAGGTTGCCCTTGATATACTTGAGTTTGTCATTCTGTCTTTTGGCGGCAAAGTCATCTCAGAGGCTCGCATCGATGAATTAGTTGATAATGAAGACGAAAACATGAGCAACAAGACTCCTGAGCTTGATCTCAAGCGCGTCACTCATCATATCTGTGACCGCCCTGCAATTAGTGGTAAGGTTCCCGGTCGCGTGTACACTCAGCCCCAATGGGTGTTTGATAGCGTCAACAAGGGCCAGTTTGTGCCTGCTTCTCAGTACGCTCCTGGGGAGACTTTGCCTCCTCACCTCAGTCCCTGGGGTGATAGAGGCACTTACGATCCTCAGCAGGCTCCTGGTGTCAATGAGGATGCCGAGAGTGATTCCGAAAGTGCTTCAGAGGTTGAGGCTTCTACTCTCGCTGAGGCAGAGGCCCAGGACGAGGATGCAGAGGCTCGTGAAGCCGATCTGGCCGCTCAAAAGGAGCTCGAGCAAGAGGCTTCCGGTGTCAAGTATAGTGACGCTCCTCAGTCCAAGAAACGTAAGTCCAAGGTAATCTCCCCTGAGGAAGAGGAGAAGGAGCTGCGTAAGATTATGATGACTAGCAAACAGCGCAAGTTGTACTCAAAGATGCAGTACAGCAATGACAAGAAGGCTGCCCGCGAGGATGCACTCAGCAAGAAGAGGCGCAAGATCGAGAAACTCAAGAATAAATTAAGTAAGTAGATAAGATCAGCAGCATTAATATGAAGTATACATGAAGATTGACCTCATGAGTATTGACTAAAGTATCACAGTCGCACGATACACTCAGGCCCCGGGTCGAGACTCACCTCATTTATATATGTAACAGCGGTACCTCAGGCTTTCTTGCGAATAATCATACTCTGCTTAGCGTTTTGAATGTATTTTATTTTCTCACACGCGTATCAAATTGCCCTCGCGCTGGTAGGTCGAGATTGACGAGTCCCTTCAAGTCTCCCTGCACCCTCTCCAACTCTGCAGTGGCACTGGAAATTGCTAACCTATCGGTTAGATTCTCCACATCAACATGTGCAATTACCGTGTATTGTTGCGTACTGTCGATTAGTTCGTTGCTCGAAGGTGCATAGACTCTCAATAATTGAATTACTGCATTTCCAGATATAAATTCGTATCCACGTGTCCAGTACTGCTTGGCAAACATGTACCCGAGATTTTCCACGGTTTTAAACAGATTACCTTGCTTAACTGTTGTTCTGAGGATTTGCTGCAAAATAGACTTCTGATTACGACCTGGCTCTGGCACCTCCAGCACTTCGAGGGTCCAATCGCCATTTGATTGTGAGTTATCTTCGTACAAAAAGACTCCTGGGCATTTTGTGAATATGCGGTATTGTTCAATCTGGTTTACCTGCCCCGATTCCAGCACTGGCTTGAACTCGTACTTTGGCTCCCAGATGACGGTTGTGTACTCTATTGGCTGTGCATCCATTCCTGAAATGGCTTTAAAAGTGTGGAGCGTAATTTCCAGATCCGTTTCTGCGAGACTTCCATACAGCGACAAACGAACGACCATTACCACGGATAGCCTTTCTCTGGAGTTGGTTTTGGTATTTGCCACACTTAGTAGTGATGACGCCGCCACATAGCAGTAACCTATATTTTGCGTTTTAGAATAAAGTCCACCATAGAAGGGAAAGGACGCTTAAAAATTAATTATAGCCGTAAGAATAATTTGTGGCCTGGGTAAATCTCCTTACTGTTCCTAATAGCGAGTTGAATGCTCTTGCAGTATGCAAATGCACTTTAACGCGGCCGTGTATATGTTGATCTCTGCGAATTTGAGTCCTTATATCGCCTCGAAACTACCGCTGTGAGTCCCCACACGCTATTTGAAGTTATTAGTATCAGTCTGAACCATCATCACCTCTTCTTGCTACCTTGTGCGCCACCCTATCTGGCCACCCTTAAACTCCTTAGTTTACGTCAATTGTCTTCATGTCGGATCTGAATCCCCGCACACGCCACCTGGAGTTTGGCGGGACTTCCGGGTCACTGATGATTACCATTGGCCTCGCAATAGTTATCGAGTTCCTATATATTTCATGCAACGACCAGGGATGTGCTGCGCCCGTCTCCCGGAGCCAATGGGTCGATCTTTGGGATCAGTACAAATCAACAAGCCTCTTGTCATGGCAGGCATTTTATGCATACACATACTGGATGATGGGGCTCTTGATCGCCGAGAGGTACATTGGGGGTAAGTTGGTACAGGGCACTCTTTTGCGTGACAACACGAGGCTCGAGTACAAATTCAATGGCCGGCGCGTAATGGCCATTTTGACAGTGGTTTTTGTGACACGGTGGTTCACCTCTGACGGCGCTATGCCCGAGCTGCGGTTTGTGTATGATCATCTACTTGAGCTAGCAAACGTCACCATTTTGTATTCAGTTGTGATTTCCACATGGCTTTATTTGAGCTCGTTCACCCAGGAACCCAGTGGACGCGATAAATTACTCGCCATCGGCGGTAATTCTGGCCTTCCCTTTTACGACTGGTTCATTGGCCGCGAGCTCAACCCTCGAATCTGGGGTATCGACATTAAAATATTTCTTGAGATGCGCCCAGGCTTGCTGCTTTGGGCCATTATCAACCTAGCAATGGCCCATCATCAGTATATTAAGTTCGGGTACGTGACGGACGCAATGTGGATTGTTTGCATCTTGCAGATATACTATGTGGTTGAGGGTATCTGGTGGGAAGAAGGTCTCGTGTCAATGATCGATATCACTACTGATGGCTTGGGATACATGCTAGTCTTTGGGGACTTGAGCGTGGTACCATTTACTTATACTGTCCAAGCACGCTATCTTGCTGATCACCCCGTTAGTTTGGGACTTGCCAAATGCGCGGCCATACTGAGCGTTTACTTCTTTGGTTTATGGATATTTCGCTCTTCAAATAATGAAAAGGCCCGCTTCAAGCGTGGTGATCCCCGCACCAAGGACCTCACTTACCTTGAGACCAAGACGGGCTCCAAACTCATCACTAGTGGATGGTGGGGTACCGCACGTCATATCAACTATACAGGCGACTGGGTTATGTCAATTGCATACTCCCTGGTGTGCTTGGATGCGTTTATCCCTTATTACTACGTGTTTTTCTTTGCCGGATTGTTAATCCACCGTGAGCAGCGCGATGAAGCAAAGTGTGCGGAAAAGTATGGTGAAACTTGGGTGGAGTACAAGAAAAGAGTCCCCTACCGGTTTGTGCCTGGTCTTTACTAGCTTGATTTTTTCATGTAGACCCCCTGCGGAGAGAGAGAGAGAGAGAGAGAGAGAGAGAGAGAGAGAGAGAGTATTTAGTTTTTATCGTTTTGATAAGTTAGAGAAAGCTATATACATTCAACAATGCTCTTTGATCAATGTTAACAAGTCAGAGTTAGAAACATTTCGCGAGCTCTAGAGCAGTTCCCCTTCCAACTCAGCATGGCTGGCGATAGCACTATTCATCTACTCAGATTCTTCGCCAGCGAATGCCAGCTTAGATGCCCCCTGAATCTTGAGTTGCTTCATATTTTCTCTTGCTTGGGCTGAGTGAGCGCGATTCCTTTTCCTACTATATAATCCATCACGTTCAGACGGACGCATCGCCAACAATAAGTCTCCATTATCAATGGCATGTTTATTTTCAGCCGGTGGATCAACTATCACCTCAGTATATCGCTGTTTTGTACCATGTGGTAAAATACGCGGTGAGGGGTGGTAGCTAAGCTTGAGAGATGAGAGCTCTTGGTTCAGATTAATGCGGTTCTCGACCCATTTATGTCCACTAAGCGCATGCTCAAGTTTCTGAGCTTCTCGAGAGTTCATGAGGATATAAACTGTACCATTGCGTGCTCTACCAGTTCTACCCATCCGCTGGATACTCCTGATTGGCGAGCTAGACTGGTCATAGCAGATGATAAGGTCCACTTGTGCGATATCCAGTCCTTCCTCGGCAACAGACGTAGCTATTAATGCATTTATATCGCCTTTTCTGAACTTATCAAGCAGCGCCTGTTGCTCTTTTTGGGTCATTCCCTTCACGCCCTTGGCACTAGATTGTTGGCCCACAAATAAAGATGAGACCATGAACGGCGCGCGATGCTCCAACGCCCATTGGATCTCTTGAGCAGTGTCACGATAGTTTGTAAATATTATGCACCGCGAGTTACCACTGCTACGACGATTAAAGTCGTCCAGAACTTTGAGTAGGTGCTCCATTTTGGGATGAGACAAGAAGTTAGGGTTTCGTGTCTTGCCCTCGAGATAAATTAGTTCTTTGCATTCTTTGATAATTGAAATAAACTCAGGGGCTTTACACAATGTTGTAAGATTCTTTCCTGGCTTTGCTGTGGAAATATACTTTTGATGAATGTCTTCGACACGCTCATAAAACTGGAAAAGGCCGTCAGTTTGCAGAAGTCCAGCTGCATAAAGTAGCGATGTAATTATATCTGCTTTTGCTTTGAGGTAGAATCCTGATTTTCCCTGCGCGCGCATAAATTTGCGCACATTTTCCTGGAATGCATAAGAGTGAAGGTGCATGGGGTCAACGGTGTGAACAATATTGCGGGATACAAAGTCCTGAAGTAGCGGAGCCATTAGATTTTTCAGCAATTGAGCAACTCGATTCATGTTTTCATCAGGCTGCACAACGATTTTATTTATTTTTTTGCTGTGAGTATATTGTTGTATATCGAGTGACTCCTCGCTTCTTATCTCTGTTGCGGAGATACACAAATTATCGATGATTTGCTGAACACCTTCAAATTTGCCAGAGGGTGTTGCAGTGAGCGCTAATACTCGGAAATAGCTATTTGTTCGCTTGATCTCTTTCACCAGGTTCACGTACGCGTAGTTTCCTGTGGCACGGTGAGCCTCGTCAATCACCAAGCAAACGACTTCAGAGGGGTCAAAAAGTCCGTTCTGTAGATCATTTTCAACTGTTTGTGGCGTTGCGAAGAACACCCGCCGGCTTTTCCAAAGCAGCTCACGCTCAGCCTTTTTGACTACCTGCTGAATGAAAATAGCGGTCTCGTGCACACTTATACCTGTGATTTCCAAGAAGTTCTCCACTTGCTGAGTGACAAGTGGCCGTGTAGGCGCTACAAAGATTAGTTTGGCCGACTTGGTCCACCGGAACCAATTCCACATCACGACACTTGCGATGAATGTTTTTCCCAATCCTGTCGGCAATGCTACGATCAAATTACGTACAAGTGCTTTGCGAATCAAATTACGCTGATAATCGCGTGGGGTCATATTTACTGGATACAAGTACCGATCGAGCTCGCCCTCTTCAAGCTCATGGTGCAACACCGCAATATCCTTATCAGAGGTGTCTATACTGCTGCTTAGATCGTAGGGTCCCTCATAGCGTTTGCGCGAGCGCTCTAGTTGCGCCTGATCGGGCTCTACGATAATCTCAAAATCGCTGCTACTGACGTCATCTGCCATGAGAAGAAGTTCAAATTTTCGAGCCGCTTTACCAATTCTAGTGGGATTTGGTGGCGCTGCAACTGCTTATGGGGGGTTTTACCTTTTCAAGCAACAAATGAGGGCACGCCTTGACCAGGAAATCAATATCCCCGATCAATGGACTCTCCTCACCAAGACCTATATTCACAACGGTCTCGATGCCACAACGCCCAAAGCACAGCTTGAATGGTTTGAGAAAGCTGTGAGGTCACTCGTAGGTGATGGAGATATTGACCTGAGCAAAAAATCAGAGGACTGGGTTGCCGGGTACGCTGATCTGGTACGCAAAATTGGAATTGTTCAGGCACGACTAGGGCTCAAAGAGGCTATTCAGCCTCTGATTGCTTCAGATACAATACCAGGTGGCAAAGATCACCTCAAATATGATGCGCGTGTCGAGCTTTATCGTCTTACTAGCGACCCTAAATACTTGCTAAGCGCCATCAACGTGGTAGAACCCTGTGAGAGTCTTCAAAATCTCAAAGTCCCTCAAAACCTTCAATTCCCTCAAGCGACTGCATATCTTGAAGTGGCTCAGGATCTGGTTACCCGCAAAAAGTACAAGGAGGCGCTTGATCTGTACCTGCGGCTTCACCGTGCCTTACCTGAGGAGGACGATTTTCTTTGCCTGAGGGCTTCGATTGCTGGGTTTGCAGGCCAAATATTCTGGAAGATGGGCTCCAGGCAAGACGCACGTAATTGGCTTGAACTCTCACAAAAGCAATCGGCTCGGGCGACCCCTGCTTGCAGACAGTGCAATACTGTTGCCTCACAGCTCTTGAGTAAAACCGAATAGTATATAGTATAAGCCCTGGTATTTTGTACTGTCATAGGTTTCAATATCATATGGCCAGCAATTTTACTCGATGCAGCTCGCGAAACTCTATCTTACGAGCCAATTATGTATTGGGGCGATCTGGAATGGAACGAGCATAAGCGGTCTGCAGTCTCTTTAAGCTCAAGTGTATACTTGTTATTGATACCAGATTCACTAGTTGGAATTGATAATTCTGATTTGAACGCCCAGTCTAGCTAGCTAATAGTTCAATTGGGACACCAGAAAGCAAGACCAATTAGGAGTTCTTGGAGGCTCAACGAGTGCTTTCGTCTATTACTTACGTTGGGCAGATATTAGGCAATAAGATATGTTCTCTAAACGCCTATTGATAGGATTGACTCCCTTCACCACTATCCAAAGTGTACACTGCGACACCATTGTTAGTGCAGTGATGTACTATCTTAAAATGAGACAAAAGACAGTCGAATGCTTGCGTTAGCATGTGTGACTCACGAACCTGGATTGCCAGAATTGTTGGAATGTTTTGAGCGCCCCTTACGCTTTTAATTGCTTCCACCAGGAAGGGAACCAGATACTCGTTGTAAATGGTGTCGCATGCAATGATACAGTCTACCTGCTCACCCGTCCAATCATGAAGTTCCCAATCGAACTCTTTGACCAGAACTGTACCCCCCTCATTATTTCGGCGTGCAAGCTTAAGCAGAGGTTTCTGGTCAGTGGCATAGTACTCAGCAGTCAGAGGGGATAATAGGCGGGCGAGCACACCAGTCCCGCAACCTAGCTCTAGAACTTTTTTATTTTTGATCAAGTTACCCAGGGACGTATTTTTGAGAATCTTTAATAGTTCAATAGAACCTTGCCATACCATGGCACCAGTAGACTCATGAAGCAGTGAGGTGCTTTGTTCGAACTCTATTCCATCGATATCAATTGACTCCTCACGCTTGACTATCCCCAGGCAGTTTATATTTTCCTGCTCCAGATTGCATATATGCTCATAGATTGAGTCTTTGCATATAGCCGTCATCAGTCAACCATCAAGAGGATGGATATCAAATCACGTTACGCTCTTCTGGGGAACACCGCGCTGCAGTATGCTGCGCAGAGGTATATGCTAAAATATCCTCAAATGGAGTATGAAGACATCCAGCTTGTTGCAAAGTTGATGTCGAGCCGTAATTTTCTTCGCACCTCGCTTTCCAGATCACCGGATGAACTTGGTGAGTTTTGCCACAGAATGGGAATAGAAGTCCTAGAAAAGGAGTTTAATGAGCAAATTGGACCGAAAGTGGTCGATTTCCTTGGGCTTAATCGAAGCACGCATGGTCAGGACGCGGATAATGAGAATGCGAGAAAATGTACCGAGAGCTCCAGGCAAGCTTGCCAAAAACCAGCCGAAATAGTTTTGAACAATACAGAAAATAGATTTCATGATCACAAGCACCTCAATCAGCCAGAATCATCCTCTTTGATCCACGCACAGCAGGCCGGATTGTTCGATGCTTTGAGTGATGAAGCTTTACTGCTCGACTCAGCATTTAAGGAGAATGTTCCAAAGAGCGTCAAGTCCCATGAAGAATCTCGTGAGTTTGATCTGCTAGACGCGGACTCATGGTATCGAAACGGATAATTTGAACCACTTGGGTCGTACGATAAGCGCGCAAACAAGATGATCAGAACACATGAATCCAATATCCCAGGAATCCGTAAACATAAGCTGGCTACCCAGGAGGGCTCGAGGCTTGGCTCAAAAAAACACTCAAGTAAGAAAGCGAAACTGGCTCTGCTCAAAATCAGCTGTCTTGTTTACCCGGAAAAAAGATTGAAAACGAGGGCAAGCAGATTGCATCTAGAATATCAACAAGAAAAGAGTTAATGAAACTATCTAATTGATGCCCTGAATTAATCGATAAAATTAGGCAGTTGAGTGAGGGTCTGCTGTAGCTGCATTCCGAACACACGATAAGAAAACATTAATAAATCTACATGTGGCTCCTGCTTTCGTCGAAATGAATGAACGCTTAAACTTTTTTGAGGTCAAAGTCGTGTGGATGAGGGGGCGCAGCCACTACGATAGTGTTCGGTGTCACTGCAGGATGAATTGCAAAAGATGAAGTATGTCAAGCACTCTTAGCCAAAAGTACCATCATAACGAAGCTAAGCCTATGAAACCAGAGCTGAGCACTGGTGCTCCTATAATACCTAAGCAGGCAGGAAAATATCGTGAGGATCAGGGCGTTCTGAATGTCTACTTCACATCAGAGTTAAAAGTATGAATTCAAGGACACTTTATTGACCCTTGATAGCGGAAACCTGAAGATAAGTCATTCTGGGGCTGAATTGCGAGAAATTAATACTAAAATAGACTGCTAGCAGTTGACCCACAAAATAGAATATGCAGCACTGCCGATAAGAAGGATTATGGCGATCGGCTGATAAGTCTGGTTCACATATATCCCTTTCGTGATAATGAGTTGCTCTTAAGTAGTACCGGTAACTAACATATGCGAATATACTCAAGTATCAGCGTCGGAAGAGGTGAAATTTTGAAGAGCCCAGCCGGCGAAAACGGAAATTTGTTCAACCTTCAGCGCGAGTTAGAATCAGATGAATAGTCAAAAGTGCTTTTCAATACTAATGGGGTGGCTATAGATTCTTATTTGGATAATTCTAATCCCATTATTGTGCTTTACCTGGCCCCGTGAGGGATGCAAATCGCCGCATATATGACAAGATTAATGCTGAGATACTTCCTGATTTCTTGAATATATATAAGAATGATTTGATATGCTTCCAATCAGCAAAAAGGGTTTTCGAGTAGGTGCATATGTACACACCTCGGCTGCACCTAGTGTACACAATCGAGACGCACTGAATATGCAGGGAGTCCGGACGTAGAAAACGAGGTGCCATTAATCTCGGAATACACCGGTATAGCAACGAAACTCAATTTAAAAAAATTCGAAGAGTGTTTATAGGTTAAGTGTCGGTTTAAACAGAGATTGGCCCCCACATTCTGCCTGGTTCTAATCTCCATCTAAATCAGGAGCCAGCTGCCAAATGCCATAGAATATAGCTCCAGAATCGAGAAGAGTTTTTACGTTCAAATCCAAGCCTGGATGAGACTTTGAATAGCCGCCTGTTGGTCAATAAAAAGCTTACTTCAAAAAAGTGACAGCAGGGGAGCCGGAAGTAAACGTATTTGCAAAGCTCCTAGTACAGATATTGTTTCTAATTTAGCAAAAGTTGTCCGGTGCAAAACGCACGCCAGTCTGAATGCATTATGCAGGTTGGCTGCATTAGAAATCATCCCTCAGCGATGGTCACGGCAAGTGCAGAGGGGACGAGTTTAAGACGATCCAAGCGCCTTGTAGAGGAGGAAAAAGCTGCAAATGCCTTTCAAGAGCATGAACTATTGCAAGACCTCGACGAAAATCATGAGAGCGACGGCGATCCTGACTTCAACCATAAGGACTTTGAGTGGCTGTACAAGCTTCCTGGAAAGCCCAAGCCAAAATATTACGTTGAGTGCGGTATTTATGAAAAGGAAAAACCTCAAAACAGGTGCGGGTTCCAGCTCAAACTACCCAGTAAAAATAAGAAACGGCTTCTCGAGTCGCCGAGGGATTTCCGGCTACCTCCCAACATCTGGCAGCCACTGTACCCACTAAGCACTGTAAACGGCTGGAAAACATTAGGTCGTAATACCTGGACTAAGGAGGCCCTAGCTGTGTACGAGAGTATTGCTGAAAAAGTGCCCGAATGTGTGTGCGAGGAAGACTGTGATGAAGACTGTCTCAACCGCGTCTCTAAAATCGAATGTGATACAGACAATTGCCCGTTCACATATTGCACGAACCGTGCTTTTCAAATGCACGCGCAAATCCCTCCCCCATACTTACCCACAAAAAATAGCGAGTATGCAGGTGGGCGTGCTCTGTATTCGCGTGGTTATGAAGTATTCGCCACTGGACCAAAAGGCTTCGGCCTTAGGGCAACCAGGGAGTATCAGCCACACGAGCTGATTCTCGAGTATACTGGAGAGGTGATCACCAATGACGAGATGGCACATCGTATGTCTACTATCTATGCCCACACTCGCAAGTATTACTGTCTCAGCTTTGTGAATGGCCTTGTTATTGATTCTGGAGTTAAAGGCTCCGAGGCCCGGTACGTGAACCATAGCTGTAAGCCCAACTGTGAGATGCAAAAGTGGTACGTCAAGGGTGACCCTCGAATTGGGCTCTTTGTTGGAGATGAGCCCATTGCTTCTGGTACAGAGCTTGCTTATGATTACAATTTTGATATTTTCAAAGGAGCCATTGGGCAAAAGTGCTATTGTGGTGAGAAAGGGTGCAGGGGTATTATTGGGAAACGGTTCCCCAAAGAAAAGACCAAAACGAGGTCAAGTAATATACATGAACGGACCAGGAAACTACAGAAGCAACTCAAAGAACCTAAAAAACTCAAGATCAGATTTACTGTTAAGGTGCCCCCCTCCAAAAGTGGGAAAAGAGCCCCTCGCAGCAGTCTCAACGATTTCACTAATTCTGATGGTTCTCGCTCAAGCAAGCGGATTCACCTGCGTAGCCACAGTCCTCAATTCAGCGAAATGACTCCTCCTCCACCTGCAACAACAGGTTTGTCAACGGCTGAGAAAAGAGCAGAGAGAGCACGTTTCAGGGCTACAATGGAGCCTATCAGTCCCAAGAATATGCCTCGTATGCGTGCAACTCGCAAAGACCGTATTCTCAAGAGAGATACACTGTTGGAGCGTCAACAAGAGCAACAGCAGGCACGACTTTCAATAACTCAGAGCCATGAACAGGAAGATCTTGCTGAAGTGCAGGCAAATGCCTTCACTACCCTCAATATTGGAAGTTTGCTTAGTCTCGCGAAAGATATACCCTCTCCTGACAGCAGCATGTCAAGTGGGTTTCATACTTTTGAGGAAGAGACAGATATGCCTTCGAGCCATACATCTGCTCAGGAGTCTGATTTTGAGCTGACTGAACTTTCAAGTGGAAACAAACGTCATTCTAAAAGCTCAGTACCTTCGAATGTACGTCGCAATGGAAATGGAATTGAAGAAAGAGGCAGCGAGAGAACGCCAAATTCTAGTCGCAGAGATCGATCAAAGAATCGTGACAGCAATTCTAATTTAGACCAAAACGGAAGCAAGAAAGGTGTTGATGAGGACGAAAGCGAGGGCGAGAATGATGATAATGAAGATAGCGAGGACGATGAAGACGAAGACGAGGATGATGAAGAAGAGGACGAGGAGGAAAGTGAGAGTGAGAGTGAAAGTGAGCTTCATGAAGAGCAAGAGTTCTTCCCTAGTAAGGCCGCACGCCGTGTATCTGTTGCTCAATCCAGCCCACGAAAACAGCGCGCCACTAATAAAACTCGCTCTTCCCTGAGTGAGACTCTGGTGTCAGACAACTCAGATGAACATCAACCGAGATCCCAAAAGCGAGGTGAAATAAGTAAAGTCTCCAATTCGAGAACTGTAAGGCATCGTCGTCGCACTGGAGACGAGAATGATGCCAATGGATTGCAAGAACTACCAGCAACCAAACGCCATCGTCGCAGAAAACACGCTAATGATGACCATGAAAATTCTAATGGTAACCTTTCTGAGCTCGAGCGTCAGCAGTTTCTTGAGGATAAGATGAGCGCTTCAGATAAGCTTAAACAGGCTGTTTTACCCGAGTCAGCAGGACCTAATACTAGTGGGATCTACAATAATAGTACTGACTCTAAGATTCCTGGTCCTGTTGAGCCCATCAGGGATAACACTGATTCCGGTGAAACTTACATCGACCCTATTCCCAAACCTCTTCCTACAGTCATGACTTTTAATCGCACTAACTATATGGGCAAACATTTTGAATTGGGTGATCGTCTTGCGGAAGCTGTCGCTGGAAAAAAAATTCCAGAGAGACCAACTATTGTGAGTGGCGTAGCGACCGCGCCATCACCCCCTTCGCAGGAGGAGCTTAGGAAGGAGCTATTAGAGCAAGCTGAAGAGCAAATTAAGCAACAAACCCGGCTTCGCGGTGCTGATCAGCCTATTTCCACCGGCACAAAAACTATTGCCCATCCTCGAACCAGATCTGCTACTTACGCAAGCCTTAATGGCAATAGCATACAGCCAACCAAGGTCCTTACTGCTGCAGAGGTTGCGGCCACTTTCTCCAGACCAAATCAGATTCCAATTCAGCAAATGACAACAGTGCCTGCTCGCATAACCCCTGCAATCCCCACTCAGACGCGGCGTCACCCGACATCGCCTCGTAACTCGCAAAGAATGGAGGTGCGGCTCCCAGAAAATAATAACCCTCCTTCCTCAGTGCCCGCAAATGCTTTGAATCAAATCCAGCATGCCCAGGCTCAGCAACAGCCACAGCCACCGCAGCCTCAACTGCAGACTCCACAGGATCCTCACCAGCAGGCTCCGCAACAGACTCCACAGCAGACTCATCAACAGACTCCACAGCAGACTCACATGCAGACTCACATGCAGACTCACATGCAGACTCCACAGCAGCCTGGAATGGCTGTTCAACCTCAAATGCCTTATATGTTCATGAACTCTTTTCAAATGGGTAGCCAGATGGTGACAGTTCCTCAGTACCCCATTCAATTCGGACAAACGGGCATGCAACAGCAAGTGGCAGTGCAAACCCCCCAGGGAACAATGATGATGATGCAGCCACCAATGATAATGATGCCTCAGAATGCCCAAAGAACAATGCCTATGCAAATCCCTCAGCAAATGATGTATACTTTGCCTCAGGCACAGCAGTCACATGCGATGTATCCCTCTACGAATGCCCCTATTACTCCTTTTTTGGGTACGCAGCCTCAACAATATATGCAAGATAGTCATCCCCACAGCCAGCCCCAAACCCCTTTGATGTTGCCCCATGGCCAGCAAGTTGTTTTCCAGTCAAGTCCAGTGCCTGCACCATTAGCCCAGCCGCCTACTGCCCATAGCATACAGCAACAAGCACCTAGGACGCATTCCCACACACAAGGCCATACTCGCGAAGTTGGTTCTCAACAGGCACTAGACGCTTCTGAGTCTGTGGCGGCTCCGGGAACCGAAAAATTAGCCCCAGCTGTGGCTCTTGCATCTGATCAAGTATCTCCAGATCAAAATTCAGCAGAAGTTCGCATACCAGCATACGCAGATGTAGCTGTACCGAGGGAAGCTCCCCCGAGCGAGAGCGCTGTAACTGCGACTGAAGCTCCCCCGAGCGAGAGCGCTGTAACTGCGACTGAAGCTCCCCCGAGTGAGAGCGCTGTAACTGCGACTGAAGCTACACAAGCTGAAAGCCCTATAATTGAGGGACCTGCAGCTGCTGCAGCTACTCCGCCTACTCTCCAGGAAGCACCGCATCCACCTGAGCCGGCACTGCCTGCGCAGCCTGTTGGACAACAGGGGGCACTTACCAACACAGCCGCACAGTTGCCCACGCCAAATTTAACTCCTCAGCCACCTCATGCCCGGTAAAAATAATGCAGTTATTATGAAGTAAATTATTATTTTACAAATATACAGTACAATTCACCTAGACATGTGAAATAATTTGTTGGATGTTTAATGATGCTCAGTGAACTTCAGTGTTTCAATACTGTATGCAGGAATCTTCATATTCTGGTTCTCCTGCTTTTTCTTGTTGCTTTGTTGCTGACCTTGGCGTGACTTGCGCTTAATTTCGGAGCGCGATAGCGAAGCGCCAGTGCTCACATCAATATCCACTGACCTTAGCAACTCGGAAACTGTCATATTCACTGATTCAAGGCCTCGCGTATGGTCTACCTGGCGCGTGAGGCGACGCTGCAATGAGTCAATAAGTTCAGCATCCCATGAGTGAAGGCCAACAGCATCAACTAAACAAGCAACTAGCGGCCACCCTTCACTGTGCTGGCTCAGCCTGATGGCCAATTTCTTGAGGTTCGAAATTTGGACAATTGACTTGGCAAATGCAGCCTTGATTCCAGCAGTAATTTGCTCATAGCTGAACTCACGATTAAGGCGAGTGACCGCATCGCTAAAAATCTCCTCAGACTGATTTGAAAGCGCTTCGATGATATCCTTGACACATACACCCTTAAGAGTGACCAGTGCCTGACGATAAAGAAGAGGTGTTGTGTTCTCGAGCATGGTAAAAAGCCCACTCCCTAAATGAATATCTGTTGTGGGGAAGAGGGGATGCGTGAGTAGGTAGACTCCAACACTTTCGGGCACGAACTTTGTATATTCGCTACCAAATGCGCATGATGCAATCTGCTTGATAAGGTCCTTGTCAACATGGCGATCAGACTCCTCGAAAGTTACGAATGCAGTTTGCGGGGTGCACTGGTCCCAGCCAGTGCCCTTTAAATAAGGAACGATTTTGGATATCTCAGCACTATTCTCGGAATCAATCGCATGTGTGAAGTGACTGAGAACTTCCTTGGCTTCTTTTTGAGCGGTATCAAGGCATTGAATACTAGTTTTCTTGAGATCGCGTAAGGGTCCAGACAGATCAAGTATATCGTTATAGCCAAATTTGAAGGAATCATTGCTACAGATACCATGGCCTATTGAGTCCAGTAGAGAACCACTGGTAATCTTCAGCGAGAACCCTAGAACACTCTCGCTGTCAACTGCCAATCCGCAACTGGCTTCAGGAGCATATGCAAGTAGCTTAATCTGCCTGTTAATTGGGTACTCGGCGAGCTTAGCTTGGAATCGAGAGTCTACCAGTATAATTTTGCCGGCCTGAACCACAAGACAGGACTCCTTGGAAACAGCTAAAATGTCTTCGGCAGCAATGGAGATTTCAGCACGAACACTACTACTGGAGAGATCAAAGAGAACAATTCTATCTTGAGATGCGTAGAAGACTACACCGTCGGTGAATGACCACAAATCGCGAGCAGAGGCCCTAAAAGGAAGCTCAGTCCGGCTCAGAAGCGAGCACTCGGTTTCTGAAAACCTTATTTGCATCAAATTGTATACCTGGTCAGTTACTGATATCAAAACAAAACTGGAGTCATCCTTTTGCGCGGTAAAGACTGCTGATTCCTTTTTACCACCGAACTCTTTGGCGGACCATTTGGGTTTTAGGTCAATGGAGAATGCCTCAATATTGAGGTTTGAGTAAACCGCAAGGATAGACTGACCACTCGACCACAGGCCAACCACTTTACTGGAAACGACAATAGAAGGCCCGTTCATGACCTTCAAATAGTGTTTCTTACCCTCGCTAGAAGCATAAAAGATCTGCTGTTGATTCAAAACACATAGCGCATTGATTTTTGTGCCGGGAGAAACGCTAAATGCATCAAGCTCTTGAGGTGGTTCAAGACCAACTGCTGAAATGGAGCTACTGGAGATGCCGATATAGGCATTCGTGCCTTCCACAGCTACTCGTACCTCGTCTTTATTCTTGTGAGAGAGTTTTGGTAGCTGTAATAGAGAGAAAGGCGCCGAGATCATAACAAGAAATGAGAAGGGTTTTTTCTCCTAAGAACCTCAAAAAATTAGGTAATCTATCTTGGTGAATCCAAGCCAGGGTGCCTAAATTTCACTTGCAAAATCAGGGGTGTATTATGGGGTGTGCACAATCGTGGATGATGTAATCAACTCTTGCATCTGAACATGCGTAGTGACTGAAACCCACTAATGTGAGGGATATCGGAACAAGTGACCCCTCCACAGTGGGTAAGTGCATGTTCATATGAATGCTAACTGAATTGTCGCCACTAGATCTTAAGAGAAAAAGAAATGCTTCACGCTGCTTTTCTTAATATTGACTAACTTTATTCCTTGCTGCCGGCCAAAGACTGACACCCCATTGCGCTTATCGTTAAAAACCGCAAGCGAAGTTCGATGTGGGGGAGAAACAGTAAAGTCGTCAAAATAAGAGCTAGAGAAAATCTGAACCATTCCTTTAAGATGAAAATAGGGCTAAGAAGATATTAAAATATTGTTTAGAGCAGTGTGTAAAGCAATTCGTGCCGCAAAAAGTGAAAAAATTTCATGCATTACCGGCGATCCCTTGCCCTAAGACAGCACCCTCCCAGCATGACTATAAAAGCAGAGCAGCCGTAATTTGCAGAGGTCATTCAGGGGGATAAACACTAAAGTTTAGTTCCAAAGCATCGTATGCCTATTAAGTTTTTATTGAGATTTACCACACGTCCCTCCAAACCTCGATAACAACTCTTCCTGTTCAGTTTTTCTACTAGTATTTGTTTTACTGCCATTGTCTAAATGAGTGTGGATGCCCCCATTAAATTCATCAACCATGAAGTTACCTCTACTCTTGACTCTTCCAATTCATTTGAAGGTCCCGAGAAGCTGCTAGAGATATGGTTTGACGATCATCACCAGTGTTCCGACACGCCCAAGCAATCTCGTGGTCTACTTGGTGTGCCTAAATCTAAGTGGACACCAATGCTTGATACCGTCCAGTGCAAGGTCTTGTCAATTGTCAGCTATCCGGCCCTTGATTCATATGTGTTGAGTGAGTCGAGCTTTTTCGTTTACAGCGACCACCTCGTACTCAAGACTTGTGGCACCACCACTCTGCTTGATGGCCTGGCGGCTATTCTTGATATTGTGAAAACAGAGACCAAGCTCAATCTTAACCCGAGCTCTGTTTTCTACTCGAGACGTAGCTTTTTGTTTCCCGATCGTCAAAAGAGCTGCCACCGTAGTTGGCAAGAAGAGGTTCGTTTGCTTAAACACTACTTCCCCTCGGGTCAGAGTATCGCGTGTGGTCCTAATCCTGCTGAGCGCTGGCACCTATTCGAATGCCGTCAGCCCGACAACCACGAGACCTTACCAACAATGGAAATCATGATGAGTGGGCTCGATCCAGCTAGCTGCAGCAACTTTTTTGCCACGCCTACAGGTGTAGCCCTGACACCCAAGAGTCCCAGCCCCAGCCCAAGCCCTGGCGATAGCCCAAGTTTGGTTGGCGCCGAGCCAGATGATGACGACCCAGGCCACCACCTGGGTAATGTCATGACCCGTGTTACTGGAATCGATGAGATCTACCCGACCAAAAACCAGATTGTCGATTCGTTTGCATTTACTCCTTGTGGGTACTCTTGTAACGCCATCGTGGATTCGAACCGTTTTTTCACCATTCACGTTACCCCTGAGAATGGTTTTAGCTATGCTAGCTTCGGAACCAACATCGTACCCGAAAAATTTGGATTCACGAATACCGAGGTGATTTTACGCGTTCTCTCAATCTTCAAACCTGCTCAGTTTGAGGTCGCCCTCTTTGATGCGGCTCATGCTAAGCTTCCCGAAACTGTACCTGGTTACGCGAGTACCTCTGAGTTAATTCATGACTCGCAGAGCACCAGCATGTGGTATAAGAGTTTCCGGAGAGTTCCTAGCGATTAACTTCTCAGATTAGTCTCGTTTAGTAGTATATACATCACACGGGGAACAGTGCGTCTTAGTCCAACGTCTCGGCGGCCTTTGCTGCTAAACATTAGAACTCCAAGCTATTATATCAAATAGAAGCGTTGTCGGCCTGCGATCACTTCTTTTCTAGCCGGTTTCTTCCCCCTACATATTGCTTAGTACAGTCGCTGGCTTGCTAGTCCTAGACATGTCTTTTGTAAATCCGTTTGATCAAAAACTAGGTTCAGACGATTCAGCGTCGATCGAGTATTTCTCGGGAAATCCAAACCCACAAACGCTTGAGCAGCCCGAACTGGTGGTAGCGTTCAAAAATTTGCTGCGCAAAGATCAAACCACGCGTGAAAAATCAAGCGCCACACTGCTCTCGATACTCCCTCAACTAGAAATCGATGATTCCTTGCATCTAGCGTGGGTCCAGATATACGCAAAGCTCTGTTTCGATATCTCACCTACCGTGCGCACACAATCTCATCAGATTCTAGGGCTTATTTATCAGAAACTGGGCAAAAAATGCACAAAATATCTCAAGGATTCAATTAGTTGCTGGCTGTGTGGTTTCTATGACCCAGTGCAGACGGTCTCAACAGCAGCAACCCAGGCATTTGATCTAGTGTTTGACACGGAGGAACGCCGTCAGCTAGTAGTGGGAAAATTCATGCCCGAAATTAAAAGTTTTTGCGAGAATGTGGTTCTCAATCAGTCCCCCCAGACTCTTTCAGACGAGCGCTATGTCCCCAAAGAGGAATCCACACTCAAGTACGATCGCGTGCTCAAACAGGCGATTGATGTGACCAACAATGTCGTTCTCAAGCATGGTGAGTCTTTCCAGCTTTTGAATAACCCCAAATTTTGGAAATTAGCGGGATCATCCTCGTCCATTGTCGCGCGAGCTGTCTTGAATGTGGCTGCCTCCTCAATTGATGATCTACAAGACCCTCAAATGGTTTTCAAGCAGCTGATAAAAGCAATGAAGAATTGCAACACTGGATCTTCCACAGAATTGATCCGGGCATTGCTCATAATAACAAAGTCTCAACCAGAGCTGTGGGACCAATCAGCAGATGACGCGCTTGTGGGGTATTTGAAATCTGCATCGCCGTTTCCACAAAACTTTTGGCCGCTTTTTTTCAATCTAGCACTCCTGACCCCCATCACTAAACCACTTTTAAACGCGCTCGCTTCATTAGCAGCAAAGGCCATTGGTCCTACCCAAACAGATATCTGGGGCTGCTTTTTGACGCTCTGCAGTCGTACAAAATCCGTGGAATCTCCTAGTCTAATTGCTGTTAAGGCGCTCGCGCAAAGATCTGAGCGCGATATTAGCGATGAAATCGTTAAAAGTATTGCTTCTCGATTCAAGATCTTTGAAAAGTCTCAAGTGGGGCCCACTGTCGCAAAATATTTGAGAACTTTCAATTTTGCACGCATCATGGCCGCTACTGGCGTATATACTACTGAGATATCTGAGGACCTGTCTGGATTTACCTTGCAGCAACTGGCGGAGCTTGTGCAATTGGATAACAACCTCCAGGTAACAATTGATCGTGATTGTGTAGACGCAACCGAAAAAGACCTCACCAGTATGTTGCAGATCGCCGTTGACTCGAGCTCACCTACGGTGGATGCTCAGACCATTGCGCTATTCGTGCTGGATAGAAACCCCGATATAGTGCTTGCATTTTCGAAACAATTGACGAATAAGGGAGTCAAACTTAGTGATTTATCTACCAAACTGAACCTCACTGACGCATCCACTTTAAAAAAGGCCGTGGCAGCCCATGGCGGTCTTGTGGATGACCAGTCTGCTAAAAACTATGTTTGGTCACTAGCCACCAGCGCGATAGAGGGAAATGAACACTCGCATGCTAGTTGGACTTATCTTTCTGATTTGGCATCTAGTGATCCTCAATTTATTCAGCGTACTCTAAAGGAGACGGAACTTGCCTCGCGCTTGCTGCACCAGCTTTATATCAAGAACACTCCTGAACTTAGCCCACTTTTCAATAGTCTGAAACAGGAAGATTCAAGTGAATCACTGGTTCAAGAAATCTTGCAAGGGGGTATTTCCGATCTCGACGTTTTGGTAGAGCGCGCCGTGAATCTCAGCTCTACCTCTAGTATTGAGAAGCTTCTTCTCCTAGAACATGAATGGCTACCTGAATGCTGGCCTAGTATTAATGCGAGCATCAAGTACCCCGTGCGGTACGCGATTGGGGAAGAAGCTGAGCCAGAAGTAATCGACAGGGTCTTAAAGGTCGCTGTTTATTTGATAAACCTTATTCATCGTGCAGGGGAAGTATTTGATTCCCTTCCAGTATCCCAGCGCTCCCGTGTCACTGCTCAGATCGCTATTTGTTCATGCTTTTGTACGGGTTATGAGTACTCAAGTGACAGTGAGAACAAACAGCTTGCCGAGCTCCTGCGACTTGAGTCCGACACTTTGACTGAAAGTCTTCACCCTGATGTTTTATGGCAATTCGTAGACGGAAACTCTAACAAAAATACGCTCCCTAGCCATGCATACTTTGCTGCTCAGATCCTCTACTCTCGCTATGAACCAGGTAAGAATCATGAGCTCTGCACTAAATATCGTTCGAACCTCAGCTCTCATAACATCTGTGCTGCCCTGCTGGCGCAGCTGCACGCTGGTGTAGGCCTTCACTGGTACGACCGCGCCCAGCGCCAGGAGTACGAAAGTATTAACAGGGGCAATGATGTAACAGTGGAAGGCTTCTCATGTATTGATGCGGAAGTAGATGAAGAAAAGTATCGGGAGCTTCTGCTCGAATTGAGTGAACAGGCTGCTGAGCCGTTGCTTCAAGAGGTTCTTATCTCTTCGCAAACCTTTAAGCAGTCAAAGCTAACAGAGGAGGTGATGGAACGCGTCTTAGAGTACGGATTGCCCACCAGCAAGTTGCTAGTTATGCGCACACTGGTTCCTGGACAGCTTGACCGTGATGTGGTGAGGGCGGCTTCGCGCCTCGAGGATATAGACTCTCAACAAAACACTGAGCTTGTGGACGCCTTTCTTGGTCATTGCACTGCATTTCTCGACCAGGATCTTGGCATGACCCTTGAGAAGACATCTTCAAACGCGCAGATCTCCTGGGTCTTTTATTGCTGCAATCGTGGGCGTGCTATCGTCAGGTATCGCGACCAGCTTGAGTCGAGTGGGTTCGAGAATACTAATATTGACCTAAAGTTTGAAAGCTATCCTGACTGGCTTCTATATCTTGACCTTGTTGAAGAGTTCACGCGTGCAAGTGCTAGAACAGGCAAGAAGAGTGCTGCCAGTACCACAGTTTTCGCTGAGAATAGTGGGACAAACACTGAAATACTCGGTTATGTTTCTAGTATACTCAAAAGCAAGGGCATAAACGTCAGTCCAGGGCTCGAAATTGACGAAATTGGTCAGGTGGTTGGCAACACTGCAGCTAGCGCCCTGGCCCTCTTGTATCGCATGTCTACTCTTTTGGGCTCAAGTGTGCGTGAGTGGTATCGAGATAATAAAGATCGTTCTCTCCAGCTTGTTATTGATCAGTGCCTTCGTGATTACATTGTGCCAGCTACCATGCGATCCCTCAGCCAGCGCGTACAAGCACTTCGTCAGGATGGTGTGCTCGAGAGCACTACCATTTCCAAGCGCGCACGTGAGTTCAGGGCGCATACTGAAATTGACGAGACGGTAGCAGAAATTGTCATCACACTTGATCCTTTGTTCCCCGCTAAAAATGCACAAGTTCAGCTTAATGGATTAGATGGTGTCCCCGAGCACAAAAAACGGGGCTGGATCATCGAAGCGGAATATACCGTGCAGAATGGGCTTATTATTGAAGCAATGCGTACGCTAATTCTCAAGGTTAATAACTTTTTGGAAGGTGTAGAGCCATGCGCTATCTGTTATTCGGTCATGGAGGGCAAGAACCTACCCAGCAAGACATGTACCACTTGCAAGAACAAATATCACACAGAGTGTCTTTACAAGTGGTTCTCAAGTAACAAAGGTGAGAAGAACTGCCCCATGTGTCGGTCAAAAATGCATTAGAGTTCACTTTTGTGGTTTTGCGCACGTATGCTTTTCATATATTCGGAATATTGTGCAATAGGCGAATACTATATAGTATAGTAGCTAGAGATTTTACCTATGCTGTGCCTTAATTGCGGTTTCGACCTAAACCACTGTTTTCGAGACCGATACCCCGCGGATCTGCCAAATACACAGCACCAGCGGGTCTACTAGAAGCACCAAGTTTCAACCCCAAAGCAGCCTAGGTGCTAAGATGTATGCGGTAACAGCCCTACTCCTCTCATGCGCTGAGCAGCGACCACTCGACCAAAAGTGCAAATCCACTGGCCCCACTCCTCTGATGCGCCTTTGCGATTATTCAACCAAGATAATGTTTAATATAATGTAGATATAGTCTGTTTTAACCTTACGCTCAATATGTGGTTGTCTGGATCGTTCAACATCTTGCCCCTTTACTATGGAACACCAGCACGATTCTTTGTACGCAAAAAAGCTTAATGCCATCAAGGAGCAGCTCTAAGGCTAGATTTTGCTTGAGTTTTGTGAAGTTGGCACACACAAGCGACTAGCTGATGTTTCGACAAGCATGAGCCTAATCAAGCACGGGGCTGGAGGTTTCTACATAATTTTTGACTCTAAATTTCAGTCTAGCACTCAAATGGCATAACAAATTGACTTGTCATAAACTCTTTCCCTCACGCTCCACAAAGTTTGGTCCTGTTGGTTGGCGCCATCCCCGTAGTCAGCAGCATGCAGAGGCTAAGTAGAGCAGTGACACTGGCAGCTCACGCTGCAGCGCCACCCAGAGCAGTAGCCCGGTATTCAGTCCTGTCCAAGGCTCTCAACCTGGGCAAGAAGGACCCCCTCAGCGAAAAAATCAGTGAGGTGCAGCGCCTTGTGGAGCCTCAAGCGCCTCTTGATGATCCGTTCTCGATCGTTAGCCATGAAATGACAAACTTGGGCAAAAATATAGCGTCATTGATTGGATCAAACCACCCAACTCTCAATAAGGTCTCAGCGTACTATTTCCAGGCCCAAGGAAAACACATTAGACCTCTGGTTGTGCTACTCTTATCCAAAGCCCTGGCAGCCATCCCTCAAGAACAAAGAGTGAAATCTGTAGACACACAGGATGTCTACTCCAATCCCAGCGCTAATGGTGTTAATGATCCCCTTAGTCCCCTCAACATTTTGCATGGAATCAACGCAGACCTGGTGCTAAACCCGCTTTCCAAGGCCCAGGATAATCTACCGAGCACCGTGTATGGTATTTTGCCCAAGCAGCGCCGTCTCGCTGAAATTGTCGAAATGATTCACACAGCGAGCCTGCTGCACGATGATGTTATCGACAATTCCGATACTCGCCGGTCGATGCCCAGTGGTAACGTTGCATTTAGCAACAAAATGGCAATTTTGGCAGGAGATTTTCTGCTTGCAAGGGCATCTGTTGCGATTGCCCGTCTTCGCCACCCAGAAGTGATTGAGCTTCTGTCTACAACAATTGCTAACCTTGTGGAAGGCGAATTTATGCAACTGAAAAACACTGCCAACTCCAACGGTGGTGATGCTCATTATGTCTCTTTCCAGTATTATATCCACAAAACTTACCTCAAGACTGCCTCGCTCATGTCAAAATCCTGTCGTGGAGCCGCGGTCTTGGCGTCATGCAATCAAGAGGTTGTGGATGCTACTTATCAATTCGGTCGGTCTTTGGGCCTCTGTTTCCAAATCGTGGACGATATGCTTGATTACACCACCGCAGGCCAAACTCTTGGCAAACCTAGTGGCGCCGATCTACAGCTCGGGCTCGCCACCGCACCCGTGCTGTTTGCGTGGGAAAAGTATCCTGAGCTCGGAGATATGATCAAGCGCAAATTCTCAGAGCCAGGTGATGTTGAGCGGGCACGTGAGCTTGTAACAGAAGCTGATGGTGTGGAGCAAACTAGAAAACTGGCACAGCAGTACCACGACGATGCCATCAGATACTTGGAGATACTCCCTGATTCTGAGGCTCTGGAGGCGTTGCGATCCTTAACGCATACAGTTCTCAGTCGTCAAAAATAAAAAAAATCTGTACAGGGTCTGTACGTATGTGTATATAGCGTTTAAAGGTAACTGCAGCCGAAAGATTGGCCGTGGAGATGCCACGAGAAACACGCATCGACTCACACAAGGGCTTTTTCAGTACTCTAAATGACTCTAGTTGGTATCCCATCAGAGCTGAAATGCCAGCATATTGATAGCAGCTAAAAATTGACCTCATGGCATGCCGGTGGAGCTCGCGTTAGCAACGCCCCATAGCTTTATTTTGAGATACCTCGTGTGAGAACTCAGTCAATCTATTATTGTATCAATAAATACCTATACGGCTTAATTACCTAGTTAGCGCTCATATCGCTAGTATCGTCATGTTTTTTGCCGTCGCCGTTGTGCCCTACGGCATGATTTCCCACGAGCACTTCTTTGCCGTCGAGGTGCTCAATATCAGTATGAGTGGGAGCCAAACCATGGTGGAGACGCTCGGGGTGCTCATTTTGCCAGGCAATTACCTTGTGAGACTGACCAGTGCAGTCCCAGTACACGCCTCGCAAGGTATCCCGAATAGCCAAGCGGCCTTGCCATAGAGGCAAGATCGTCACGAGCCCTAGAGAGAAAAACATCCAAATGATACCTACAACAACCCAACCAGTGAAGAACTTCTCGCTGAAGATGTACCCGGTGCCATACATGGGCATGGGCCATAAAACCAAGAAGCAAATAGCAAGGATCACACAAATCCAACGGGCATATCTGGAGTACTTATTGAGGATATCCATCTCACGTACGTATTTGAGCTCAGTGGCAGTGCTCTTGACGGGATGAACGTGGTCGGCTTCGAGATCAGCATTGTACTCACTATCTTCCATCTCATCCTGGATCGATTTCAGACCCTTGAGATCGTCAAAGTCAAAGTGAGCATGACCCCAAATGAGTTGACAGATGGGAATAATGATGAGAGGAGAACAAAGAGAAACAACATTACCAGCAAGCATTGGATACTCACTACCAGCAGTAGTAGTATTGATCTCGGAGTCAAACAGACTGGCGGTAGTGACCAGCCAAGTTATGAGACCAAGAGCAAACCCAAGACTGGGGGCAATAATGGCTGCTTGCTTGTTAAAGCCAGACCAAAAGATGGTGAGGCAGGCAGGTATTACAGCGCTACAAATCATAACGCCCATCAACAAGTAAAGGAACCCCATGGAAACATTGATATAGTAGAACATGATGGAGATGCCAACCATGAAGGTAGTAAAACCAACAACAGAGGCATGAGACACCCACATAAGCTGTTTCGCAGTACCTTTAGGGTTGATATAACACTTGTAAACGTCGTAGGTTATGATAGAGGAGGCAGCGACCATTTCAGAAGAAGCGGAGGAAGTTACGGCCATAAAGACCAACAAGATAGAAGCGGCACCACCGCCAGTCTTGAGAAGTGCAACAGCAGTATAAGGCAGCGTCAATCCTTGTGAAATTTCATCAGCAGTCATCATGCGCGGGTATGTAGGCCACATCTCTGTGCGTTCCAAGACCAGACCCGCAAGGCCCATTGTAGTGGCCAAGAGCCAGGGAATAGCAAACCATGCCAAGCCACCAAGCACATAGCCTGGAAGAGCAGCAGAGGGAGAAGAAGCAATCGCTTTGTTCCAATAACCGTTATCAAGGAACACGGTACCAAAGTTACCGGCAATATTGATAACAAAGAAGATACCACCCGATTTAGACTTCATTGTGAGATAAGAGCCATCCTGATTACCTTCAACTGGAGCCTTTTCAGCCAATTCTGTCAACAATTCCCAGACCCTGCCGGGAGATCCCAAGTACCAGTTGGTAGCATATACAGTGAAGACAAACAAAAACATAATAACAAAAAGAATGATGGTGTGCACGTAGTCAGTGAGAATCGTAGCTTTAAGGCCGCCAAAAAGCACATAAAAGCATGTACCCAGCGGAATCAAGATGGTGGCTGCGACAGGGTGCATACCAGTAAGGCTATGCACAGTGGCAGCGCCGCCTGTCAAAAGCATGGCCATAACGAGAAAATTGCACGCTCCAGCGAAAAACAAGAAGACACCGTGGGCAACGGGACCGAACCGGGCTCTAACCACTTCAAGGTATGTATGTGCGCCGGGTGCTTTACGTTTAAGCTCAATAGCAAGGGTAGCAAATAGCACAACCTGCACGCAGGCACCAGCTGCGTACCAGTAAGGCCCAGAGACACCGTTCTTGTATCCCTGAGTAGTGCTTTGTAAAAGAGTTGCGGCCCAGGTCCATGATGAAACAACAGCACAAGCAATCAAACCAGTTGGTACAGTACGGCCTGAAGTATTAAATTCTTCGGCAGTCATTTTCTCTTTTTGGTAGCGGCGAAGGGCAAAAGTAGTTGCAATCATTCCGATTGCAAACGCAAAACCAACGCCGACAATGATGCCATACCCAATTGATTGTGGAAGGGGAGGTGTAGAAGACATGGCTCGAAAAACCTTACTCTAGGTTTAGATTTATATGCGTGGGGCTCACGCATAGATCGTGCATAAACGTGCATAATCATACGCTCGTTATCTTTTAATAAATTATGTGAGCACTTGGGACTTCCACGGTGGGGGTAGTGGGTGGCAAACGGCTACTGTGGGTCAAGGCTTTCTGTAAATAGGTACCGGTGACGATTAAAAGCTACTAGGGGGCGATTGTAAATTTATACCAGGCTTCATCGCTAAACTAGACCTATGGCACCAAGTGCACCCGCAAACTAGCCGTCGTATCAGCCTAGATCTTTAAACTAGGTTACACGAAACTGAAAACTACCCATGTGCGATCTCATCGGTGGGCCAGATGGGTACCACTTTGCATGCATGCAGAAGAGGCGATCACTTCCGCCCCAAATCCACTTTTGGCTCAATTAAACTCAGGGGGAGAATGTAAGCCTGCTTTATGTCAATGAAACAGCTTTAAAATATAAATTTTTCGTCATTTGTCCATTTTATCTGACTTTATTGTTCTTATCACCAGACCATGAGTACTGCACGATAATGCCAGTGATTATGCATGGGTTGTTTCAGTGTACTAGTCACTTTATGCACGTCCCCGAGGACTTCATTTCCATGACAGATTATGCTTGGCTTGCATTATAGGCTCTGAACAGTGGCTACTATCATTGGCTTATTTTAAATTTAAAGTTGAGAACCTGTTGCTCTGTAATATCCTGGGCTGTACGTTGGCCCGTCCGCTCAAAACTCAACTTGGTACTACTGTAGTACTGCAGGGTGCTGGAACTACGTATGCACCCCGCGGCAGGGCCGTTGATCATGACCTCAAATGACACTCTGATCATGTGCCTCGACGGATGAAATGCTGCCAGTTCCCTTGTTTCATGACCTCTTTGGATGGTAGCAACAGCTGTAAATAAACTAAGATCTACTTGATGGAAATCGCCCCTATTCATTAAAAACTCTATTAGAGTAATCGCCAAGCCTGGTCTCACTGATGTTTGTTTACTCCCTTCGTGAATCTTACATAAAGCTCATTGCAGTATACTGGATATTTATACCTACACCCATACAAAAGCATGGATCAACTCGAGCAGGAATATGGTCGAATCTGCTGTGATATTAAACAAATAACAAATGAAGATATTAAGCAATGCTTCGAGGCCGAGCTGGCACGATTTTCCTCTTCTTTACTGGACAAAATCACTACACAGCGAGACGAGATGCGCCAAAAGTGCATGTCGCGGCGCCTGGAGCTCCTTAATTTGGCTATAAATGTCAATTACGATCTGGAGGAGCTACCTGAAGTATCACCCCCCTATGAGACCCTACTCGAGGTACTGGATCAGCGCTCCAGAAAAGTAGTCGATATCGCTAAAGAAAGACAGGACAAGGCCGACAGATACTTTGATGAGGTGGCTGAGATTGCGCATGCCATTGGTATTCCACCACCTTCAAAGCCAGAGAACCTACACATACCCACTATCGAGGCTCTTAAGCAGACCCTCACAGAGCTGCGTGCCGAACGTAAGCGTCGCTTTCAGATGATAGGAGAGCTTCAGGATCAGATTCTGCCTCTTTACAAGGAATTGGAGCATCAGGGAGTCGTTACAGGCCTCAGTAAAGATTCTCTCATGGACCTAACGGATTCGCAGATACAACTACTGGAGAAAGAGGTGCACGAGCTACGAAGCCTTAAAAATCAGAGGCAGACTAATTTAGATGCTCTCAAAACGGAAATAAATACCTACGCGGCTCACTTGAATCGAAATATTACCTTCACAAACCAGCTCAGTCAATCTTACCTCGAGGGGCTCGTAAGGGCGCGGGACGACTTGCTGATGGAATTCCAAAACACAATGAATGAGCGTATTAGCCTAGTTACGGAGGAGTATGTGGCAAACTGTGGAAAACTACGAATCAAACCAGTTAGCTTCAGTGTCGATTGTTCTCTGGAGACTTATGAGTCGATCTTTCAAGAAAACAGGAAATTGGATGGCCTGCTAAGTATGCGCGCGCGTATCTATGAAGCATATCTAGAGTACAAGGGCTTATTAGATGATGAGAAGCTGCTTGAAGAGGCATCAAAGAATCCTAACCGCTTCAAGGAACGGGGATCCGTAATACTCGAAGAAAACAAACGTCGCAATAGAGTGGCGAGTCGTAAACCCATGGTCATGAAAAAAATCTTGAAATGGGCTTCTGACTGGGAGGCCAAGCTAGACAAGCCGTTTTTGCTGGAAGATGGGCAGGAGTTGAAGACAATTGTAAGTAGTGATGCGGCAAAGAACAGCCACAAGCCTTCTGTGCGTGCTGCAAGGGTGGCAATGAACACCATCAACAGCAAAGCACTAAAGCCTTCTGTAAAGCAGCCCAACCGGTCAATATCAAGACCCGCGTCAACTGCTGCAAAGAGGCCTGTGCGCCCGCCCCCAGCAATACGTGTTAGGGCCACTTCTGCTGGCATACCCTCGAGGCACAATGGAATCCAGCCGCCCAATGTCAAAGGAAACTCACAAGTAACGGATACTCAGCACCTGAATCCAGAAAAAGAAGGCACGCGGGTGCTTAGACCCACACAAGCTCCAGATAAAGCCTCTTCTTCGAGCTCTTGCCCAGTGCTTCAACCCTTGGTCAATAAGGTGACATACAACCCGATTGCGCCCAAAAATTCTGCCAATTTACCGGCCCAGTATACATTATCGACCGAAAATGTGAGTACTCTGAGCTCTCGTGTAACCCCTTATGCCCCTAGCGTTGAGGCGAAAAAAGAGTTTCATTGCTGTGATAAACTAACCTACAACCCGAAGAGAACGGTAAATATCCCTAACTTCGATCCCAATTCTAGCCTCTTGTAGGCAGACTACTACAGCTTGCAACACTCCGGTTAGAACGCAAAGGACGATGAGGTGTACCTTAAATGGCGAATTAGTGCACTCAGATGCGTACCTAATGACAAGTAGCTTTTTAGTTCAGTTCAGCTTTATTAGAGCTCACTCCAAGCTATTGCGGCATAACTCTCGGGCACTAAAACACCATCGTGGGAAGCTGTAAAGAAAAGGCCACACTGACAAGTGAACACAAAATTCGACGTCGCTTTTATCGCTGTGCACCTTATAAGAAAATAAAAACGTTACCCCGTGCTTCTTGAGAGCAAACTTATTGCCATTTCCTCCCTCTTTCTTCTTTTTTTCTATTAACGCCACTACGTTGTGTCTTGCATTTATGTGACCCAACTGATAACCGTGTTCTGAAAAAATATCACAGCAGGCAAGTCTAACTGGTCAAAATCAAAACACCACTCTTTATGGATATTTATCAATTTGCTTTATAGGTAGGAAACTAAATGAGCTGCTCTAGTGAGGGAGACTCATTATGAGCCATCCGATCAAACCAAACCTCTTGCCATACCCAAACGGCATATATACGGCAGTCTGAATGCATCAATTTATCACAAGGAGCCAAGTTATACATCACTATAGGTGAGAGATAGCATCTTTTTTTTTTGACGATAATGATGCCCCCTAGCTACATCAGGACCCACAGCTTACCAATAAATTTTCACTACAATTTCGATTCTTGTAAGAGAAAAAGCATGTTTGTAGGCAGCAAAGAAACTATCGAACAAGGTGATCTTGTACTTGCATGGATATCTCGGAGCGATCTTCGTCCTATTACGCTAGAGGCTGGCAAAGTTTTCCAAACAAGATTTGGTGCATTCCCTCACAATAGCATCATTGGCAAAACTTACGGATCACAAATAGCAAGCAGTAATAATAGAGGGTTTATTCACTTATTGGCACCAACTCCGGAGCTTTGGGCACAATCGTTGCCTCATAGAACTCAAATCGTGTACAGCCCGGATGCCTCATATATTGTGCAGAGACTTGGAATTCGGCCGGGTACCAAGGTAATTGAGGCTGGTACTGGCTCTGGTGCCCTGACTCATGCACTTGCTCGAACAGTTGGCACAGATGGCCGTATATTTACTTACGAGTATCACGAGGACCGGTACACTCAGGCCAAGGCAGAGTTTGCCGACCATCAGCTAAATAATGTACAAATCACACACCGTAATGTTTGTGAGGACGCATTTGAGATAAGAGATTCTGCACCACAGGCAAACTCTGTTTTCCTAGATTTACCGGCACCATGGCTGGCAGTGCCTCACTTGCTCCAAGAAGGAATTTTGGACCGCAGCCAGGTAGTTACCATCTGTTGTTTTAGTCCCTGCATTGAGCAGATAATAAAGACACTTTTTGTACTACGCGATGCGGGGTTCCAGCAGATGGAGACGGTGGAATGCCAGGCGCGTCGCTGGGAGGGTCACGTTGACATGGTACGTACCATGGACGAGGCAGTTGAGGTGCTCAGAGACGTCCGTGTACGACGTCAAGAGGGAATCGATCGCAAGCGCGCGCGCAGGGAGATCGAAGAAGAGGATGAAGCCGAGGACAGTAAGGAGGAGGAGGAGGAGCAACGAGCAAAGCAAGAAAAGCCCCGCAGAGTACCTTTCAACCCATGGGGACGCGGAAGACACGTCCGCGAAGGTGAAGACGGGTTCAATTGGACTCCTGTGTCATGGATGGAGAGCGAAGTCAAGAGTCACACATCGTACTTGACATTTGCAGTATTACCACCTCCTATTCCTGCAAAGTATATTAAGCAATAAGTAGCAACTATACAAGACAGGGAAGATATTAGACGAGAGAGTAATAAATAAATCGATAGGATTAAAATGCAGTTTACGGGATCTGAGGTGGGGACGGCGGTAATCACAGGTGCAATTCAAACTCAATAAATCCGAGGCTTTACAAAGAGAAAAGAAAGTGCTTCTAAAGTATAGCAAGAGATATCACAGCTGGGATCTAGGGTGGGGGTATAGTTCCTTTGCAATCAAGCTTGGATATTGCCTCGGATACCGGTATTATTCGTCCCATCTTCATTTCTTATAATCTGAGGTTGTACTTGACCAGAAAGAAGCTCAACGCGCCGAGTATGGTCGTAGATATTCCACTTGTGATCGCCTGGGAAGCACTCTTGCCACACTTTGGCTCAAGCAAAGATTGTAGCCTGTGGAAACCCAATCTATCAAGAATTGCAGATGCAAAGAAGCATTCTAGGCTTCTTTGGCCCATATATGCCAACAAAGATGTCAAGTGGTAGGGGATATAGGGCATTACCATCTTGAAGATGGTGTACTTGAGCAACGAAATACCACTTGAACTAAACATAAACGATAGTGTCCAAAATGGCTTTGAAAGAGGACAAGTTCGCTTAAAGGCATACGAAAACATGTATCCAAAACTCGACAGCGAGATGCCAGTGATAATAGCTTCCTCAATTGACAGGTTATTGGCGACGCACCAGCGGCCAAACCACATAGAAATCGCCGTGGAAAGAACGCCAAGTAGCCCTTCAGGATCATATTCGGCGCGGTATATGCTGAGACGGGGATTAAGCGAGCAGACCCAGCGATCGATTCGCGTCTGTGCAGAGTTGCCCGGTGGATTGAATGGATTTCTTCTATCCTTTGCGAGACCAATGCTCAGAGCAATCCACCCCGTACATAAGGCAACGGGAAAGGTGAATCCCAGGACCGAAGCTGCGGATGGGGCAGATGCCAGCACCAGCTGAGAAAGCCCCAGCCGTTGCAGGACCCCAAAAGGCCGGATCTGGTCTAGACCTGGCGTTTTAATCACATTATAAACAAGCCCAAGGCCCACTAATCTGCAGCTAGCGCCAGCAGTATGGGAACTCATACCACTGAGAAAAGTAAACATTGGCATAATTGTATCGGCATAGGTCATAGAGCCTGAAGAGATAGGAGCATGAGCCAGGGAGCTGAGGTGATTTACAAACTCCATCTCAGCAACCGTGGTTCCTCTGACCAAGTCTCGTGCCACATCGCGCATATGATGTTGATAATATAAATAATTCTTACGTACAGAGTGATGGGAGCGTATGGGGATGGGTAGTAAAGGGGGGTCTTGACGCGCGGGAGTCCGGTGCTTCTTCAATTGGACCGGTATTGGCGAGGATCTGGAATTATCACTGGGTCGGGGAGGGGCATATCAAATACACCTTTTGACGGTACTATTAATGGGGCCGGCTGAATGCGATGGCGCTTACCGGAATGCTCATCATCACTGAAACCTTCGTCAGCATAGAGTTGTTGAGACTCCATGTACGCTTCATTCTCGAGCTGAACGATACGTTGGGTTAAACTGACTTTTCTTTCCCAGTATTGATCCCAAGTTTTGCGCCGATGTTGAGCAGTCTTGTTAAAGTGCTGGCTGAGCTCGCTGACGTTACGCCTGGCTGTCAGCTCATCCACCACAGGGGTCTCCTCTTTGTGATTTACTCCAATCTCGCCAGCAATACCGCCCCCAGGAAACAAAGCGAGTGTGGGTTTATTGTAACAGAACCGCTGGGGGGGATTCTGAGGTCTGTTATTTGCCTGCATTCCTGGAGATGTCGGAGGATGGAATCGGCTTAGTGATCCATTAGAGATGCCTTTGAAGGCACCCGGTACCGAACAGGTCGAGGCTGCGGTTGTTGATACTGCCGATGCTCGCGCAGCGTTGAAGGTGAACCTGGTGGTGTAGCATTAACAACTTTCAGCCCACCTGCATAGCCATTTAGACTAAACCGTTTCTCATAGTTGGCAGCCTTATCGTTCCGTTCAGAATCAAGTCGAGTATCTCTCTTGGCCACCTGGAGTCTTTCCGGTTGCTTGCACTCTCGAGTAAACACATGAACTGGGATATAATCACTTGCAGTGCGTGCATGGGTTTTAGCGGCATCAGGAGCCTTCCGCTGCTTGCAAAACGACCCATAGTGAGGATTGCCACTAAAAGTACGATGAGCTGGTAGCAAAGGCGGAATACCAGCATCTACGCTCGCTTGGCTCTGTAAGCTGCGGACACTACGCTGGCTACGCACACTTTGTTGGCTCTTGAGCGAGCTCTGATAGCTCCAGCCACTAGAGTTGCTCGAAACACTGCCGCTATAATCGAGGCCAGGTGAAGGACTCATTTCAGACACACACAAACTAAAAGTCGGTGATGTAATACCAATTCCCGGATGCTGCGCTAGGTTTTTGATCTCCAAGTCAGATTCAAGGCTCGGTGCGCTCCACATTGAGTTGTCTGAACGGAGGCTAGCCTCGCTTGGTACGAGAATCTTGATACTGGACCGCTTCCAGGCCTCAGTCACGACATTAAAATCATCCTTATGGCTGCACACACTCCGAGAATACTGAAGTTGGGGTCTCTGTGTCGGCATCGATTGCACTCTGTAGCGCTTTGTAGGCTCCATTGGTTCTGGGGTAGGCTGGGGGATATCATTCAGGGTAGGCTCTTTGCTTCGCCGTAATCTACCTTTGATTAAGCCCATTGGTTTTTCTCAAGATGATGACAATGAGGGAATATGGTCCCTTTTGACAACTGAGATGCAGAGGCTGGTACCTCATGCAGACACCTGCATATGTACGCATAAGTTAATTTGTGTGTCTGGCATGTATAATTGATATTAAGCGAGCGCGTGTGAACTTTCAGAGCTAAGCAAATATGTTCATTTGTATAATAAATTAATCCCACTGTGCTATAATTTTCTAATCCTTTCTAGCCGCCCCTGCTGATTAGTGGCTGGACGGCCGCTAAAAGGTGGTTGGGCCAAGCTTATGATGTTCGCCGGCCAGTCTGAATTCTGGTGAGATCACCTGGTCTGGAAGAGGAGCAAAATATGAGCATGTGAGACACGCATGCGCTACATTCCTGTTATGGGGTATATACAAGATTCGAAAAAAACACAATCAGCAGGGTTTTAGGTACCCGTAATTATTAATTTTCGCAAAGGTAAGCTGAGACGCAAACCTAGTCTTGCATGACCTACTAATAGACTTGGTTCTGTGCATTCGAAGCGTACAGAGTGCATATAGCGAAGCGACAAAAGTCATGCCAACTAAAAGCTTATTGGTGTTACATATTAATCAAAAAAACAAGCATCTAGTTGAATTTTGATTGTATTAAGTTAGAAGCAAAAGAGTACATATCGACGTAAAAATGTCAGAGGTGCATGAAAGATAAGAAGACTCGTAGCGCAAGCCCTGGAGGTAGCCCCGCTTAGAAAAGGTCAGCCAAAGCATCATCGCCATTTGTCTCACCCCTTGCTGACAGCTCAGCTTCATCCTTGACCTGTGTATCAGCATCAGCCTCTGGAGTGTCCACAGCCTTGGCTTCTTCTTCGTCTTCACTTTCGTCATCATCAATAACATTTTTGCGGCGAGTTTCTGGCTCAGACTCACTTTCGGAGCCTGAACCTTCGGGCATAGGTTCATCTTCATCCTCATCACGCTTGACGTTATTCTTGCGGCGTTTCTTGGGCTCGCGCTCCATGTTAGCGGCAGCGCGGTCAGCAGCACGCTGCTCCTCCCATTGCGATGCCTGCTCTTGTAGAGCAAGACGTTCTTTTTCGAGCTCGCGCTCACGCTCTTCGTCTTCTTCACGTTTACGCTTGAGATCTTGTTCAGCCTTGACTTGTTCTTGATGGCGAAGCTTACGAGCATCTTCGAGTTTTGCCTGTGCGCTGTTCTCAAACTCTTGCTGAGTCTCGAGTGCAATTGCGAGCTGTTCAGCAATCGATGTGCGGCCAGTCTCTGCACGCTCCTCCAGGTCAGATGGCTTGAATGGGGGGTTTTTAGCCTTAGCGACTGCCTCAAGGGCAGGAACAGCTTCATCGAGACCAGCCTGAGCCTCCTGAATCAACTTGACGCTACGCTTATCCTCAGGCAACCGGCGCACGGTATCGGCAATCTGAAACTGGAGAAACGCTACATTAAATTGAAGTGGTACCGCCTCAGGGTGCACAACAAGCGCTTGTTGTGCATATTGGAGAGCTTTTTGCAGCGACTCAGTCTCTTTTTGATGGCGGCCACGCGCGTACCACGCTCTGCCTAATAACGTGAAGAGTGTAGAGTCTTTACCGGCAGTTCGCTCTAACGCAAGCGTATACATTTCGATAGCCTTATTATAGTCCTTCAAGTCGAACAAACAGTGCCCCGTGTTGATGTAAACACTAGGGTCTTGGATTGTTTCGCAGGCGCGGTCCAAAATTTGCAGGGCCTGGCGCGTACGTTTGGTTTCAGCCAAGATAATGGCAATTCCCTGTGCAGCATACGCGTTGTTGGAGTCAATTTGCAGTGCTTTATCAAAAAACTCACTTGCTTTGTAGTATGCCTTGTCACGGCGGGTTGCATCACCATCTTTGCCCACACGGATTTCGCGCGCATTTAGCAGATACAGATTACCCATTGCAATCAAAGAGTACGTGTCGTGTTTGTCAAACTTCATGAGTGTATCCTTGTAGTGAGTCTGCTCCTCATTATCGAGCTTTCTACCGGCACGGATCTGGCGCCGCAAGTACCATCCTTCAAGGGCCCGAACTTCCAAGTTGCCGTCATCTTGAAGATCTTCCATAACCTCTTGGCCCCCATCAGATGAGCCAAGCACAACCTGCAAAAAGGCGTTACGGATCTTTGCATCGGTATAGCTAGGGAACTCTTTTAGAACCTCAGCGTAGCCTTCTTTAGCTTTATCAGGATTACCAGCAGCATCTTCCAAACGAGCCAGATTGAACTGGATAGAAGGTGCGTACTCGGCAGCGTTGGACGATTCCATTGCATGCTGGAACGCTGCACGTGCCTCCTCAAACTTACCACAATAATAAGCCAAAACACCTCGATTATTGTGAATTGCAGCATCGAGGCTTTCAGCTACACTGAGATCCGCACCATCACTAGTCATTACGGCTATGGCCTCTTGCAAGTATTCGAGAGCACGCGATGGCGGCATTTGTTTGGTACGTTCGTGCAGCTGTGCCAATGCCAAAAGCGCTTCAGGACTGATGGGCTCACTGGAAGCTTTGGCAAGATTCACGTACCGCTCTAAAAGCTGAATAGCGCGCTGGACACGTTTGGTATCGATGCCGGCCTTGAGGAAATGAGCAACACCACAGAGAAGTGCTGCCTGTACACTTTTGGGGTGCTTTTGAACAGCTGTTTCCAAAGTGTGCAAAGCGTCCTGAGAATCATCCAACAGTTCTACTATACCGCACCCGAGGACCGCTGCCAGATTAGCGCTATTTGCCTCCACCGCACATCTGTAGGCCTTGAGAGCCTCAGGGTACTCTTTACGGTAATGGTAAACGCGACCTTTCCAAAACCACGCATCAGATATAAGGTTGGGTATCCTGGACGAAGCAATAGCTCTTTCAGACAGCTTAAGCACGTGTGCCATATTTTGCTTGGTGAACAAATACGAGGCAATTATTATCGAAGCAAGTGCACTGTCGCCAGAGTTATAAGCGTCTTGCATGAGTTCGAGGGCCTTGCAATAATACTCTTCAAATTCACCACGAGAATTGATCTCGAACGCACGGCGGAGATAGTAAACGCCGAGCATGGCCTGTACAGCACCAGAGGGATAGATGCTTAGGGAGCGCTCCCATGCTTTTTTCGCGTGTTCCCAATCATTTAATTTCCAGTAGCAAAGACCAATACCGATGCGTGGATCAGGGCGTAAATCAAAGCTCGGGTTATCCTTGAGAATGGACTGGTACAGACTGAGGGCACCACGATAGTTTTTGCGGCTGTACAGGAACCTCGCTCTACCAAATCGAGCGTAAAGATTGGTATCACCAGACTGTGCAATGACTGCTTGTACAGGGTCAAGCATCTCATCTATATTGCCACCGTCCAACGAGATAGTTGCGCGCGCTAAAAGAGTAGTAGGGTCAGCCCGGTTCAGCTGGTAAGCTTTATTTGCATACTCTTGAGCCTGTGAGAAAGCCTCTTGGCGCTCTTCCTCTTGTTGCGAGGTTCTGAACATTCTCAGGTTAAGCCACGCCAAACAGCTGAAAAAGGGCTGTTTTGCGTCTTGGGTTTGAGCAACAGGCGCATCAAGCCCCTTGGAAATAACATCTAATGCACTCTGCGCCTGATTGATGCGCGCGTACGCCGCGGCAAAAGCCAGCCAGTACTCGCTGGCACAATTTTCATTCTCCAACAGCGTACAGATCTCGCTAGGATCGTCAGGGAGATCGGTATCGAGATTCACGGTGAGAACCTCTCCATCTGCTTCCAACGGGACCTCGAGGATGTTGGGCATGACAAATCAGGACTGGAGAATACCCTCTTTTACCCTTTGGTTGGTGATAAATTCAAGGCTTGTAGAGCAGCACGCACTATTGGAACATTTTCTAGTGAGGAATAACACGGTTTCACTTGGATATACAGAAAATAAGAAATAAAATTTAAAACTCGGTATATGTGTTCGCTTATGCGTCATTATGCTTGATATTGGCTTTGAAGCGGGGTTTTCCTTGGCTCAAGAAGCGTGATAACTGCTAGAATTGAGCTAAACAGCTCGAAATACGTAGGCTAGAGTGGTACTTGGGTCGAATTTGATCCCACAGCGCGAATAATGTGAAAAATACACAAAGTGGCTAAAGCATTACTGTATAGCTCTCTCCCAGCTCACATGTTGGGAGATATGATACGATTACTATTCGCTAACTTGTATAAAAGTTGGCCCGCAAGAAATGCAATCGCAACGTACTTTGAGCAATGCATGCGCATGCACGTAGATATGGTGGAGCTATCTTTGGGAACAAATTTCTTTTAGATAGATAAAGAGGGAGAAAGTGGGTCTCAAGTTACGACTGCTTTGGATGGCCACTACAGAAGCCTCGTACTGCATTACCTGCAGGGGGGATGCAGCTGAGACGAGCAAGTGTCGGTTAATGACTATGCGCTTGTATATCTGTCAAGTGAGATTCGTGGCAATTTACCAAGAGAGTTCACCAACAAGTCGTAAAACCACCGAGAAAGAGATGGTATATACTCTAGACCCGCTTGCTCACCCACACCCTCTCCTATGCTCAATGCCCCTTACACCTGGGTTAGGGCACCATGCATAAAGAAAGTGGTGTCAGGTTCCTATTCCCAGTTCAATCAACCGACAACACCAAAGCTCGAATGCCCCCGTCGTTGTTTCGTAAATCCCGCCCCTCGGTGGAGAGCGAGCGTGGTGAAGCCAAGTCGAGCAGGAACCCGCTTGCTAGCCTGAAGCGCGCTGGCGACCACTTGCGCCCTAATACCGCAGTCACCAGTACTAACCGTGAACCTGGCGTTCACCCAGAAGATGAGGCCGCGGGCACGTCAGTTCCCATCGCGAGACGTGCCAATAAAGCCGCTCAAGGCGCTGGCCACACTTCTGCGCGCGAACAAGAGCGTGATCAAGCAAAGGCCTCGAATGTTGGTGACACAAATCGTGATTTCCAGTCTGGACCATCGCAGCATGCGCGCCAGGAATCTTCTAATTCAGGGGTTTCAAACTCAAAATCTAGTTATTATGCGCAATATTCCGGTAGTTCCTCCCAGCAGGATGGACAGGCCAGACAGGAAGGACAAGGGATCCCTAATCAGGATTCTTCAGACAATGCCGAGCCCACTATCGGTCATCGCCAACAACACCAATCGAAGCGCACAGAGAAAGTTATGGACGGTATTCACGATGACGAGGAGGCCCCTAACGCGGATGGTACTACTCCTGGAAAGCAAATGCACACAGACGCTGCTAGTTCTACCAAGGAAAGCTCTCAGTTTGACTTTGAGGAGCGCCCGGATGCACCTGTCGGCACATTGACCCAAGAACAGCGCACCCGCCAGGAGCACATTGCGCGTCAAATGGGCGTACCGGTACCCCCTCTGAGCTCCCAAACTAGCGCCCCATCTCCTCGTATCGGCACTCAGTATCAGCGTGCATTCGAGGCTCATGAGGCGGCCCCCACACATACTCCTGGTAATGTTCCTGCCGTTTACAAGCACGATGACCATCCTCTAACTGCTGCTGATTCCGAGCGCTTGGCTACTCGGCCCGATTTGACTGCTGGGACTGTGCCTGATCGCTACAAGTTTAAAGATAGTGATGTACGAGTGCCTAAAGATGTTCCTGGCTTGGCAGTCGGTGACCAAGACCCTATGGCTCAAAAGATGGCTCAGGCCGACAAGTCTGCTGAGGGCAATGCCCCTGATAATACTCCTGCTGGTGGTGAGACTCGCCGCCCATCGCAAGAAGACCGTAGCAATGTCTCCAAAGATGTGAGCCAAAAGGAGATCGACAGTAAGTTTGGTACCCATGAGCAGCGTCTGGAGCACAAGCGCGATCGCTGCGCGGATTATGCTGGATGGCGTCAGGTTGGCGGCTGGCACTCTGGTGAGGGCGAAGAACAGGGCTCCGAAAGTGAAGATAATCTCCTGAGCCGTGCTACAATGTTGGACGACTACATTTCTAACAAGTACCTCGGTGACTGGTACCAAAATACTGGCCTCATAATAGGCACCGCGCTGTTTTCGTGGATTGTTGGCCGTTTTGGTGGCTCCTTGGGATGGCTTTCAATTATCCTGTTGTTTAGTGCTACTGCTTACCGTACTTCTATTCGCCGTCTTAAACGTAACTACCGTGATGATGTAGTACGTGAAATGTCTTTGCGTACTTTAACCGAGGACAAGGAAACTATGGAGTGGTTGAACTCATTCCTTGTCAAATTTTGGCTTATTTATGAGCCCAGCCTGTCGCAAATGATTACCGAAATTGCCAACCAAATTCTTGAGGAGCAAACACCACCCATGGTCCAGAGTCTCACATTGGAGAAGTTTACCCTCGGTACAAAGGCCCCTCGTATTGAGTTTGTCCGCAGTTTCCCTCGTACCGACCCTACCGTCACGGTTATGGACTTCAGTGCTTCTTTCACTCCTAATGATGTTATGGACTTGACCTCTCGCCAGCTTAAACGCAAGGTTAACCCCAAGGTTCAGCTCGGTATTCGTATAGGTAAGGGGTTTGTTTCTAAATCATTTCCAGTGCTTGTCGAGGATATGAGCTTCACTGGTATTATGCGCTTTCGCATTAAGATGATGCCCCGGTTCCCCCACATTCAAACTGTTGACGTCTCGTTTATCTCTCCACCCAACTTTGATTTTGTTTTGAAACCCGTCGGTGGTGATACTTTTGGTTTTGACATCAATGTTGTTCCTGGTTTGTCCAAGTTCATCAAGGAGATGGTGCACGCCAACCTTGGCCCCATGTTTTACGCTCCTAACGCTTTCCAGGTTAATGTCGAGCAGCTTATGGCTGGCGTCGGCGTCATGTCAGGTGTTGGTGTCCTGACTGTGACCATCGATAAAGCCTGGGATCTTCACCGTGATTCTCGTGATCATACCTGTGACCCCTATATTCGTATTCTCAACCCGAGTAAGCAAGAACTTGGCCGGACCAGGATCAAGACAGATATTACAGATGCCGTATTCAAGGAGAATATTCCTGTCATTATCACCAACTTGTCAGAATCATTACTTTTGGAAGTTATGGATTTCAAGGATAGTCACAATGATCGCTCTGTTGGTATCATTCCGGTCCCGCTCGACCGTGTATTGGAGAAACAGGGTGACGATCTGGTCACCAATGATATTTTGAGCGGTGGGCGTCCCACGGGTAAGCTCTCTTACTCACTACATTTCTCTCCCGTCCAAATGCCTGAGGTTGGTGATACCGAAACTACTGTCCGTGATACTAAATCGGGTATACTCAACATTACCATTCATGGAGCTCGCAACTTGGACCCCAGTGCTAGCAAGATTCGTGAGCTCTCGACCTTCTGTGAGATTGAAATGAATGGCGATCCCGAAGAAACCACCAAGGTTGTCAAGAGCACTAACGACCCTGATTGGGAGTTCAACAAGGAGGTCATTATTCCCAACAAGACTGGTATGTTTATGGTGTTCCGTGTGCGCCACCAGCGCACCAAGAAGTCCCTTTCCCAGGTTGGTTTGCTTAAAATACGTCTTCAGGACTTGCTGCTCCAAAACGAGAAGGGTCGTGATTGGTTCCCACTTGAAAATGGCAAGGGTGATTTGCATATTTCTACTCAATGGAAACCCTGTGCTATCACTGGAATCGCTGGCTCTTCTTACGTCGAGCCTGTTGGTATGCTTCGTCTGTTTATCAAGTCTGCCAACGACTTGCGTAACCTCGAGCATGTTGGCAAGGTCGACCCTTATATCCTTGCTTCCATTGGAGGCCGTCGGGTTGCCCGCACAGAGTATTCGAAGGGTACATTGAATCCCATCTACGATGAGGCTCTATATATTCCTGTTCAAAGCTCGTCGCAGGTGCTCAAGATCGAGTGTTATGATGTTGAGGTTCACGGAAACGACCGGAGCCTTGGATCATTTGAGTTGGACTTTGAGGAATATATCCAAAAGAACAAGGAGGGCGAGCTCAAGGTGTTTGCCTCTGACCAGGTCTACACTCAGCGGCTCGTAATGAAAGATAGAGGCCCTAAAGGTAGCGTTTCTTTTGGTGTCGAATTTTACCCTGCTATTCATGTCGCTTCTCCCTATTCTCTCGATAAACTTAATCAAAGTAAGAAAGAACTTCAGGAGATTAGGGCCAAGAAGGAGCCCACTGAGGAGGATTCCGAGGCAGCGGAGGTCTTGGCCGAGCGTATTGGAATTAGTGGTGTTGATATGCCTCTAGAGGAGCAGCTCCAGTACGATAGTGGTGTTGTCGCTGTCACTATATCGTCGGTGGAGGGATTACAGCGCGGCCAGCGGCTACGTGTGACCAAGGAGAATAACCCTCTGTCAATCTTTACCTCATCCCCTGCTCGCGGAAAGCGTCTTGTCATTGGTGATTCATTTGACTACCTGGCTGGCCAACTTGCCTTATCTTCGATTCGCTTCGAGGTTATTGAAGGTGGTAAGGACGACGAAGAGGACGAGGATGGCGCCGACAGGCACCATCATAAGAAGGTACGGGGCGATATTTGCCTTGCTGCCAAGCAAATTCTCGAGGAAGCTTACTTTGATCCTAAAACTTATGAATTCCCCATGAAGAGCCACCTCAAAATTACTCTCTCTGCTCGCTACTTTCCCACACCAGATTACCGAGTCTCTGAGAGTGAAGATCTCAGCAATGGTGGTATTCTTGAGGTGAGCGCCATTCAGGCAACCGATTTAGAGGCTGCTGATAGCTCTGGAACTTCCGACCCTTACACCGCCTTTTACCTCAACCATGACAAGGACCGTGTTCACAAGACCAAGACGATCAAAAAGACTCTCGATCCCGTCTGGAACGAGCGCTTCGCTATTAAAGTTCACGATTTGGCTAACTTGACCCTCAAGGCTGTCGTTAATGATTGGGACATGGGTAATCGTGATGATTCCCTGGGTGGTGCTTCAATTGATTGCTCTCAACTAGAGCCGCTTGTTTACAAAGAATTTGAAGAACCACTTTCCGATAAAATCCGCAAGGGTAGGGACAAAGCTCGCGGTAAGGAGCGTGAGGGTCTGCTTAAAGTTGGCCTCAAGTTTATTCCCGGTTTGCCCCCTGTCGAAAAGGAGCTCGGTTTTGGTGGTGCACTTGGTAAGAACAGTACAAAAGTTGCGGGCACTGTTCTTGGTGGCGCTGTCGGCGCTGTCGGCGTTGCCACTAAACCCCAGAAGGCAATTAACCAATTGCTTGGACGCAAGTCCCAATCTAACGATGATTCCGAGAGCGAATATGAAATACAGGCATTCAGCGTATCGATTGTTAAAGTATGGGGTCTCGATGATGTCAAGGAGGTTCAAATCCGTGCATTCACTCTTGATAATGGCGAGAAGGAGGTATTCCGCTCTAAGAACATCAAAACTGATGCTGGACAGGCCGATCTAAATGATGCTGTATTTGAATTTGAGACAAGCTCGGATGACCAGCTCGGTATCAAGGTTCTCGGCGTTAGAGTATTGGGCCACAAGGATATTGGCCAAGGCTCCTGCGATCTCGATAACGGTGAGCAGGAGGTCGACTTGGGCGACTGCACAGTTCGTATTAATATTACGAAGATCTAGATACTATAGTGTTATGTCGAATGAGAAAATTAACTTTTAAATTGCAGAGTAGTCGTATATGCCCAGTAACGCTGTTTTGAGGTTGGGGGTGCGCTACTTGTGACCTCCGAGCCACGTGGATGCACCCCAGAAGAACTTATTGGTTTGCTTTGATGAGAATGCCAGTAAAGTATGCCCTCGAAGCAGTCCAATTTCGATGTAAACGGTACTCAGCAATGGTCCACAGATATGGCAATTCAACAAAAGTGCAGGTTGGGGCTACCCCACACAGGTATTAAAGGAGGCAAAGGCTACCGTCTAATGTTCATAAAACAGTAATAAACCCAGATCTGGTCTTGGGTACCAACACGTGCTCAAACTAGTGAGTTGGGCCGCATTCAATTTGTCGCATATGCAGAAATGGATCGATGCACTGTGACATCATGAGAAGTGCGTGGAACTTTCAGTAGAGTCCTGGAGATGTCTTTATATTGGCGCAGAGATGATGCTTGAGTGAAATTTGTACAGAATTAATAGAGGAAATTCATGAATTGACCTTAATATTATTTAGTAGCCAGTGATAATGTTGGCATAACAGACCCCCCTCCCTACCGCTTGCGATTGAGGGTCAATAACTATTAAAAATCAGGTTTAAGATCGAGCGGCTACCTTTGCGGATACTATGAGGTAATATCTCTAGTGACATATTGAATGCAAGGGTAGAGTGGGGGGAAGGTGGCGGTGGTGGTGTGTGTAGACACCTGCTTGTTCGCACAGCAAGCAATGTGAATTTCATAGCTGCAGCCCGATCAATTTAGAACTCAATCATACAAAATAAACACCCCTTTTAGGGTATCATTCCACACGAAACCTGTTGCTTGTGCGGGGCAAGCTAGGGCGCTCATGCCACATCATTGGTTGAAGTGTAACGCCCGGTCCCTTGGCATTATAAGTCCAGACCAAAAGCAGATAGCTAAAACTGGGGGCGATTATTGAGAGAGGTCGCCAATTGTTGACAATTAAAGTCGCTAACGGTAATTGTGCGGAACATTTCGGAACAATGAGCGCGAAAATTGTCCCCCCCTCCAATGCATACTTGCCTGCACCATGCGAGGGTTAGGGATACAGCGCAACCGAAAGTATATAACTTGCACACATCCCACGGGCCAATCCTCAACTAAAAATATGGTTGTCAAGGTAGGAATTAACGGTTTCGGTCGCATTGGCCGTATTGTATTGCGTAACGCTATCGCAAACCCTCAGGTTGAGGTTGTCGCTGTCAACGACCCCTTTATTGACCCCGAGTACGCTGCCTATATGTTCAAGTACGACTCCACCCACGGTCGTTTCAAGGGTGAGGTCTCTCACGGTACTGACGAGCTCATTGTCGATGGCAAGTCCATTAAGGTATACAACAAGATGAACCCCGCTGAGATTCCCTGGAAGGATGTGGGCGCCGCTTACATTGTTGAGTCCACCGGTGTCTTCACCACCACCGACAAGGCTGAGGCTCATTTGCAGGGCGGTGCCAAGAAGGTTGTCATCTCTGCTCCTTCTGGTGACGCCCCCATGTTTGTGTGCGGTGTCAACCTCGACGCTTATAAGCCCGAGTACAAGGTCATCTCCAATGCCTCTTGCACCACCAACTGCCTGGCTCCCCTTGCTAAGGTCATTGATGACAATTTCGGTATCGAGGAGGGTCTCATGACCACCGTACACTCCCTCACTGCCACCCAGAAGACCGTTGATGGTCCCTCCAAGAAGGACTGGCGTGGTGGCCGTACCGCCTCTGGTAACATCATCCCCTCTTCCACTGGTGCTGCCAAAGCTGTCGGTAAGGTTATCCCCCACCTCAACGGTAAGCTCACTGGTATGTCCATGCGTGTGCCCACCGTCGATGTCTCTGTTGTTGACTTGACTGTCAACCTCAAGAAAGAGGCTACTTACGACGAGATCAAGGCCGCCATGAAGAAGGCTTCTGAGGGCGAGCTCAAGGGCATTCTCGGTTACACTGAGGAGGACGTTGTCTCCACTGACTTCATCGGTGACACCCACTCCTCCATCTTTGACGCTAAGGCCGGTATCCAGCTCTCCCCCAAGTTCGTCAAGGTCGTTTCTTGGTACGATAACGAGTTCGGCTACTCCGCTCGTGTTGTCGATCTCTTGGTCGCTGTTGCCAAGAAGGATGGCAACCTTTAAGCGCCCCGAGTTTATCCCCAGAATATATTTAGCTTAGAATCGCTATTAAAATTGAAAAAATCCAAAGAAAGTGCGAGAGCCCAAGAGTGGCAGCGAAAATTGAATCTTGGTTTCACCTCCCTCACTGCCACTAGCTGTGTCGGTGTGCTCGCCAGCTTATTTACGGAACAGGATCACTGCATGTATGTATATTATATAAAACTACTACATTGAAAAGCTACTTTAAAAGCCGCCTAATGGAACTCGAGATACTCATCGTTGAATTGGATACCATCTACAAGCATTGTCTGCTTATCATGACCAGCGTTGTGTACATTGATCCAGGGATATTTATCTCCTTGCTTGAACATGCGATGCTTATCACGTTTGATATAATTCGCCTCGAGCGGGAATACAGTGGAATCCGTCGGCTGAACATTGTGGGGCACAGCGGTGAACCTTGTATAATTGTGGCTATGCATATAAGCAACCAGCTTCTTGATATACTCTGCGGCAATATCCACCTTGAGAGTCCAGGACGCGTTAGTATAGCCCAGCATGTGAATATAGTTTGGCATGTTGGAAACAAGTACGCCACGATAGAGCATTGCTTTGCCCGGATCAACGGGGGACCCATCAACAGTATAGTCAATATGGCCAAAAAATTTCACACTGATACCGGTTGCAGTCACAATAACATCGGCATCGAGATGTTTGCCCGACTTCAACTCAATACCCGTCTTATCAAAACGGCTAATATGGTCCGTCACCACTGATGCGGAGCCCTTTCTCAGCGAAACGAAGAAATCGTTATCGGGAACAAGGCACAGGCGTTCCTCCCAGGGCAAGTACCTAGGTGTAAAGTCCTTCATATCTGCTCCGCGGGGCAGTTGCCACTGTGTTCTCTTGAGAATAATCCAGCGCATGAGGTAGGGGAAGCTAGTGCACAACCAGTACAACAATCGCTGTATCAGCTCATTTTTCCAACGCACAAACGCAAAGGCCCATTGAACAGGCAAAAACATTTTAAGAAACTTGTACGACGAGTCGTTATCATGAAGCGATAAAATGTACCCAGGGCTCCTCTGTAACATCGTGACATGGTTGGCGCCACCTTTAGCCATGTTAGGGACCAAGGTAATAGCCGTGGCTCCACTACCAATCACCACCACCTTCTTATTGGTGTAATCGAGCTTCTCTGGCCACAGCTGAGGGTGAACAATGGTGCCCTGGAAATCTTTCTCGCCACTAAAGTCAACATAATGTCCACCATTATAGTCATAGTATCCAGTAGCACCAATGATGAACCTGGCCTTGTATACTTTCTTTTGACCATTATGGTCAACTACAACAGTCCACAGGTTTTCTTTAGTACTAAAGTTTGCGCTTTGAACTTTATGGCTGTACTGAATTCTGAGCTGATACTTGTCGATGACCTCCTGAAGGTAATCGCAGGTGGCTTGAGCGGGGCTGAAATACTTGGAATGGCCCCAGGGATGGAAGGAATAGGCAAAAGTAAACATGTCACTATCTGAGCGGATTCCGGGATACTTGAAATAGTCCCAAGTTCCACCATGGCGTTCACGGCCTTCGAGGATGATGCTCTTGGTGTTGTTCAGGTGCACCGCGTACCCTATACCGCCAATACCGGCACCAATGATCAGAGTTTCTACCTCGTTTTCAGCTGAAGTGGTCATGTGTCTTAAACAGCGAAAGTTGTCTGATATATAGGAAAGTCTGCAGGGGGTCGCCGAGGAAGCGGGGAAGGACTATCACTATCTGCAATCATGATCGGTCCGCATCGGGAACTGCATGATTCAACCTTACCCCACAAATGGGTACAGCCTTGCTATAATTATAGGCTATTGGCAGACACATATAGTAGTATATTATATATTGTAATGAACGTTTTTTGATTTGTTTCTCGGTCCAATTAAATCAAAAGGGTATATAAGAACGGCACATCACTACTCTTTGCTGATGACGTAGTACGTTTGCACTAGCTTATCACATTAGAGGCTATTGGGCAGGCGCCTGAGATAACACATTGAGCTATATGTTATTCCAGATAAATAAACACAGCACATCACTCTTCTACCCTTATAACATATCGCCCCAGGTGGTCTAATCAATTACAGATGCCTTGGCTGTGTCGATGGATGAAATAGATTTTAAGTCAGTGTATTCTGTGGTTGAACCTTGTACCCTGATGCTTCAATGTAGCTGCATTCATAAATTGTGGGGTCAATGCTTTTACACTGCAGGTGAAACGTGCCCTTGAGAACGCTCAAGAGAGCGCACGTACCGCTCAAAAGGGAATGTGGAATGCCGGGCAAATTCGCCTCGAGCGCGAGTTTCCCACTGAGCTCTATGGCTCCGGTCGTCAGGTCCCTGCAATTGTTGGCTGGATGGAACTATTTTTAGAGAAGCGGGGCCAGTGGCTTGAAACTCTTTGTTGAATAATCGCTGCCCCCCGAGTAGTTACCAACTTTGACAAACTTACAAAACTGAGGTGTATTTAACGCAGAATAGAGAACAGACATCTAGCAAACCACGCACTGTAGGGCTGGTTGTTATCTGCAAGATAGGCAAAAGTACATAGGCGTTCCAATCTGGTACAAAACACCATCCCCTCGATTATATGATTGATCAATAAATTATATACATAAGTCGTAGCGTCTTTACATGGTGTTACAAGTCTGGCTAGATGGACACAGAAAGGAGACCAAAGAGCGCACGGTCATTTAGTGCTGAACAGTCTCCAGGTATAGCATAGCAGGTGTTGTACATGGGGAACACGGCAGTAGTATATCATATAGTATGATGGAATACAATAATCAGTGAGAACCTAGCGGCCTGACCCCAATGATGCGATCACGCTTAAATCAGACAGATACCATTAGTCCAACGCGCTCGTCGCCTTTCACAACAACGCACAGATCACCTGCGAATGCCATAGCCCGATTTTCGTCTAAATGAGGAAGCGAGTCGAGACTAAGAGCACGCGGAAGAGAGTACCGACCGTTCTTTAGCCACTCAATAAGGTCCTTGGACGAATAAATATCAAAGCTGCTGACCACATATCCCGCAGAGCTAGAAATTCGCCACAGATCGACCTCCTCACACTCAAGCAGATCACGGTCCAATGTGGGCAGATCTCCCCATTTGATGATTTGATTTTGACGGTACAGCTGGCCGATTGCCCCACCGGGATGCCATTTACCGAATCTCACCGCGCGTAGCTTGGCGTCGTTGACCAGCATCTCGTTCAACGTCACACAGAGAGCATCGCCAAGCGACAAGCAAGCCGTGGTACTAATTGTTGGCGCAGCAAGACCGTAAACGCTAGATTCCGCGCACTCTAATGGTATCTGTGCCTCAAGAAGGCCACTGCTTGCTCTGCCAAGTGGGCTATTGCCGGTACAAGTGAGACACAACCACCGCATCTGGGCTGGCAAGTGGTCTCGAAGTGACAACAACTCGGGGGTGTTGCCGCTTGCTGTGATCATGATTAAAACATCACGTTCATTCAAGCATCCTAAATCACCATGCAATGCCTCGGTTGGGTGCAGAGTTAAGCTCACAATACCCAGCGAGTTGAGGGTTGCTGCTAGCTTCTCCCCTATCTTGAGAGACTTGCCCATTGCTGTGAATACAACTTTGCCGCCGGTAACAACCGAGGAATGTAGGATATCCAAACATTTGGAGAAATTCTGTTGTTCTCTACCGGCCACTGCATAGCGATCTGCCATGACTGCTAATGTCTGCGCCTGTGCTCGAAGCACATTGATCGCTGTTTGACAAGTCTCAAGAGTACTCTCGTTAGGCGGAGTTTCCATCTTTTTCGTCACGATGAGCAAGATATCCCGGAACTGGGCCACACAGCACTACAAGTAGTAATGGGATTCTTAAGCAAGCAGGCAGTTCTCATGCACGTGCACGTGAGATGCATCCTGATTCCAAAGATCTCGGGGTATCTGATACGGATATGGCCGGTTCCGTATTGTATTATACGTTAGGTGAAATAATTACAAAATTACGTCAGGAAAACCGCGTAGCAAATGGTTGGGGCGCCACTCGCATGCTATCTTTGGCATCAAAATTTGAAATCCACGCAAGCCTCGAGAGTCTACTTTTGGGACATCTGACAAATCATTATGTGCATGACCGTTGAGTCCCTGCATAACTCTGACAGATAATGGGATACATCCAGGTAAAGAAGCAGCAAATAGGCAGTGTCGGGGATAGTTTTTCCCGCAAGAGAATACTTACAGCTAAAGTGGAGGCTTAAATGCTTTGTAAAATCCTTCTCAAGCTACCTTGGAGCCTCTGAGGCAACACGTGGGGGCTTGGCGATCCTAAATTTATGACCAGGCACCATCCTCAACCAGAAGCGATAATTCTCCAGCCGATCCGTCTTGCTGTATCAAACCCACTTGACTGGTGTTGTCATTATTGATTTTATTAATTGTGCATATGCTAAGATCGGCGGCGGGGCACCAACCATGCGCAACCTGCATGTCAAGAGAGTCTCAGCAATAAATTAGATCCAAGTTAGAGTGGCAATTGGGTGTGCCCAGGTCTATTAGCCTATATTCAACTAAAATATACCGAGAAAAAAAAAAGTAATTACAAAATAAGATTTTGCCACGAAAGGACGGACACCAAGGAGAAGGTTTCCCGTTGTTTATAGAAGTGTTTATAGCGGTTTTACCCGTATATAAATAATTACATGAATAGAGGCTCAGGTGTGGAGATACTGAGCGATAAGGCCACAGAGAGCCCCGCATACAAACTGCGTGTGAATCTACGGATCAGTGTACCAGTTCCCATAGATATAAGCCCCACGAGTTTAGGAAAATAGCATGGGTTGGGTACTGCAGTATTCGCGGGAAGTACCCAAGAAAAGGGATCCCTAGAGAGTTTGCCTCGACCCCTTCTGCGGGCTCCGGGTGAGTACGAAGCCGGCACTTGCCTCGAAGATTCCACCATTTATGACGTTCGCAGGGTGTTTGTCGCATAAGGTTTTTTGCGAGCGGTCCTTGGGGCCCATCGATCATTTGCCAGTTGAATACGGCCCAATGCTGTCTTGGGTCAGATTTGGGCAGTTTAGGGTTGCCCCAGTGCCCATCGAATAGTAGCCAGTCGCCATATACCTGCTCCAGTTGGCTTGAGCTATTAGTAGCAGGGTGGACGGTTTGGCCATCGAGCGTATATGCAAGAGTGTTGGCACTCGGGTCCCAGAGATATCCCTTATCAGTGAAGTCGCTCAGCCAGTGCCATGGTATATCGTGTGAGTGTTGTCCTGGCGAAACGTAATTGGCATGTGTACCCCTGGCAGAGTAGATCAATGGGCGAGTCCCGCTTTTGTCTTTGGGAATTGCATCCCAGTGATAAGCGGCACCGCCACCATGAGCACTCATCCAAAGAATTTGAGGGACCCCTTCGGGAGAGAACCGTACCAAGGAGTGTTCCCAGTCCCCCAAATGATTACCCATGGGCCCCTGGCCCATCACGTATGGACCTTCGTTGAACGGGTAAAAATAGAACCAAAATGCATCCACAAACTCTGTTTTATTGACCACAATTAGTGTCGCAGGACAATCTTTGATCTTCCCCGTCATTGGTAGTGGAATACCGCCGACATTCTCAATCCAGCTGCTATCCTTCCACTCGTGGCGTGCGTCGAGGAATAAGTCCGTTCCAGGGGACTCTTTGCGCACCGCTTGGGCAATTGAGTTGAGAGTAGATATATTCAAAGATTCTGTGCAATTTGTGAGCCCATTAGACACCCAAAAGTGCTCTACGTACTCTGCAATGTCGCCAGGAAGATACTTCTCCTCGGAGTACAGGTGAACCAGCGGTGCATAGTCTGTAACAAATGAGGGTATAGGTTCAGCTATGGGAGAGTACCTATACCCAAATGCGGGCCCACAAAAGCCAAGTAGCACGGCAAGAGTACCGGCCCATATCATTGTGGCGGATTCAGTGGCGGTAGGACCTTATATTTCGGTGCTAGGGGCGCCGTGATGCTAAAAGGCTCGGGGAGGCATTTATATAGATAGATATACTATGAAAGCTAGAAGACATTGTAGACTTTCGGGAATCATGAATCCGAATTATATCCAACTTGAGTAGCGTCCCTGCTAGCCTATTGCAAATTTGGCAGCGGCGGCATTAGCCCTTTGACATTGGTTATACTGTACTCGAGGGTTCTTAAGCGACATTGAATTGTTTTACGAGCTAGTTGAAGAATACTATTATCTATATAAATGAGCTAAAATGGTCGCCAACACCGTGATGGACGTATCACAGATTGTGCCCTGAGCAATATCGACTTCTAAAAAGCATGACCACTTGCCCAGTCTATCGCCCTTTGAGACTTGTGTTTCAGGAAATGAGTACAAAATCTAGGTATCTTCTTGTGTTTGTGTGTCCGTCAAGAAAAGCCAGTAGTTGTTTTGAAATTCAATCGAGATTTATGAAATCCACTCCGGTGTCGTCTGCCTCAGAATATCCTGAATATCTGGATCTAGAGCGCGAATATCCTGTGCTTCCAAAGGAGTTTTTACGACTTTTGGATATTCACCCACCAGAGTATTATGGCCTTGAGAGTGGTTTTAACGACTACAAAATATTCAAAGTCCCTAGTATTAGTTCTTGAATGCAATTAGAGGGAAGTATCCCATGTTTATCGCTAATAATATTCTCAGAGGGCTGCAAGTATGCTGGTTCACCTTTTCAGGTACTGGAGCGCTAAAGCTACGGATTTGTGAAGAAACAAGGTCAAGCCTGAAATCTCTCCCAATTATCTAGTTATTAGCTTCTAAGACGAGCGTGAAAAGGAGGATCTTCCTCGGCTACAGGGCCGCACCAAACACAAACCCTCAAGTTAAAGCGCCCAAATGAAGAAAGCTCGATTGAACACCCACACACCCACACACCCAATTCTCGCAAATTCTTTCCCAACAATCAAGGATATCATTTTAATCTATAAAAATATTGAGTACACAGAACATAAAGTGTCTTCAAGAGAGAGACAGAAAGGGATTACTTGCGGTTAAACAAGCGTCTCCCAAGTGATTTCGTGACAAAGTGGACACAACCAATCAGTCGGGTTAAAGCCAAAAAAGCGTTACTCCAAAGCAGCGCGCTGAAGAACCCTGCAATACGGGTCTGGACACTCTCGTTCATACTGACGAAGGTGCTATTAGTTGTAGTTATAGCAAACACTAGCACCACGTTAGAGACCATCCAAATAATAATCAGGTACGTTCTGAACATTTTGGTTTGGTCCTCGCTAGAAATTTTATTCTTTTCCTTGGGAGGCTGATATGGAGCCAACGCGCGCTGAACTACCTTTTGGAAATCAGCATCAATGTCCTGAATAGGGCGATCTACTTCCTCAATGACAGCAGCATCGCCAACTTTTTTGGTCTGAACCGCCGGTAGTACGTCAACTTTGTCACTTCCCTTTGTACCCCAAGATACATCGTGCCAGTTGCAAAACGAGTAAACGTTCAAAACATTGACAAAATTCGGCATCATACACACGTAGGGGATCATTGAAGTGAGAATATGCCAGGGATCCATGTAAATGATGGCACTGATAAAGAAGAGACCATAAGTAGACAGCAGCGCGACAGTCACAAGCACCACTGGATTAGTGAATAGACCCTTTAAATTTTGGAAAATGTGAGCTACATCCTCGAAATTACCGCTGATTATGGCTCTGATTGCCAGCCAAAGAGCAATGATGTTCACATATACAGCCAGAGTAGAAAATACAACACATATCAAGTAGTAAAGCCAGATCGACCCCTTTGGCTTGTTTCCAAGCGCCAAAAAGAAAGATATGACCAAAAAAACCACGTATACGTCTCGACATATAATAGAGATGATTGAGGATACATTTGTTGGAAACGGAATGGCACTTTCGTTACTATCCGCGCCAAACTCCACAGGGTTGGCTGCCAGCTCAATGATAACCGTCATTGTGAGATAGTAGCATCCAAGATTAAACCACGTTAGTATCTGCTGGCACATCATGTATATGAATTGAAGATGAAGCAAAAGCATGCGTAAAATATTGTGCGCAGAGTGGTAAATACGGTAAAAATGCATCATGGCATAGACACCTGCAGCAAAAGAACCATTGAGCCAACGACGGCGCTGCCCAATAAAGTCGGCAAGCGCATCGGGAACATCAGTCTCGGCCTTGGCGGCTTTAACATACGAGAGCTTCCACTTGCAGCCACGCTTGAATACTACTTCAAAGCATAGAATACGATCCTCGGCAAGAAACATATTTTTGCGAAAAATGGACATTCCATTAAGACCTTGCTTTCCCAATCTATTAGATAGGGTGTGGTCACCGTGAAAGTACTGTTCTAGGGGGCGACCCTCTACTGCTGCGTACCTATAAGCTGAAAAAGCACCAGGAAGTACAGTAATAAATCCAAACATCGATTCCAGAGGCTTGTCCAGGATATTTGAGATTTTATACTCAAAATTCTGTGCAGCTACCAGCGGATTTAATAGGTTCTTGCTGAAGGGCCCCAGCATGGCATGAATTTCACCACACGCACCGCCAATCTTTTTGTCATTGTAGAATGCTTTCCAGAGGTGCAGCAGAGATTTGCGGCCAGGTTGCGTTCCTGAGTCCAGCAAACAGACGACGGTTGGTTTGAGGATAGGGCACAGGGCATTGAACACCCAACGGTGTGAGTTGATTTTCTTGGAGTTTTCTTGTTTGAGACACAGAATCATCTGAATAGGGGGTAAGGAAGCCCGGTTATCCTCGGCAGGGCGTACCAGTTTCTGTTTAGGGGTTACACACAACTGGGTAGTGTATTCGAATATATGGCAAACCGTGTCTTTATCATCGACGTTCTTCTTCATGACACCATCCTGATAAAGACCAATCGTTGCAAGCATATCCAAAACATTCTTATCACAGGGACTAATTCCATCCATAACCAGTGTCACAACAATTTTTTTCCACGCTTCGCCACCTTGTTTCCAAAACGTAGAGGAACGCATGTTACAGATATCACGAATGTTTTGCATTACACCGTACAACGTGCGAGCAGTGAGGACCTTGTCTTCATTATAGTAGGTGATGGCAATTAGAAGCTCAGTCTTACGGTTGTACTCGGCAGTGCGCAAACCGTAACCGGGCAACTTGGAGAAGTCGTCAGGGTCACAGGTTGCTGCAGTGTATTTCATGTGGGTGAACTCCGTGGATCCACTTTCCTCATCGCGATACTGAGGTAGGATAGCTGATTTCACGGCCGATGGTACCTTATATTCGGTAGACAACACTTGGCCATCCACAAGCTTAATTTTGCGCGTTCCGAACCGCTTTAGCTGAGTTTGCTGCTGGCGTCTGGCCCATGCGTTCTCCTGGTGTGTCTGAGTATCCACACTGGTGGCCATTGATGTCAATGTGGCCGCACGAGAATCAGCTACACCGCTTGGGTTGATAGGCCTTGCCTCAAATTTATCCTCATCTTCATACTCCAATGGAGGGAGTGGTACAAACTCTGGAAACCCACTGATACCGCCAATCTCTTCACTCACGTCGTCCTTGGTACTAGTATCATCTTCATCATGTGGGTATGGTGCACGAGGTCTTGAGAGATCATTAAGGCGAATATCATCGCCGTACTCTCCCATACTCTCATATGATTGACGCCCATCGTACAGGAAGTGGTCCTCATCGCCATCGTGAACCTGAAGATAAGACGAAGGGCTAACGTACTCTGTTTGTTGCTCGCTCAAGTCCAAATGCGAGAAATTAAACTCATCGTCATCTGTTGGATAAGGTCGCTGGCTTCTATGCGGTGTGCCAGGCATTATTTCTCGGTCCTTTCTTTTTGCGTGATTATCCAGTGGGGTGAATACAGGGGTGAGCTTTGACCTTAGCCCAGGGACTAAGCCGCTCGGGACATGATTGTGCATGCCAGGTTTCAGGATCTTCGAAAGGACAGCTAACAAACACGATTATAAGGTCGAGTGGCGTTTAACTACGTTTATTTCTGAGCTTTTGAGCTTTTCGTTGCGGTTTTACCCAAGGGCTCTACATTTGTATAGACCATATAAAGGCATCGTTGCCTAGTGCCTGTGGCGTTTGTACTTAGTTTTTCTACACTTGAACACTAACATTTGCCACTTTTGTTAGTCCTTTTCTTGTTTTTTGTTTTTTGTTTTTTGTTTTTTGTTTTTTATTTTTTGTTTTGTTTTCTATTATTTGTTTTCTTTTTCTTTTTCTCTTGTTGAGAATTACGAGCATCTTCGTGGAGTTTTCACTTGACTGATTTCCGCATGAGTTTCTGAGCACCCCGTTTAGCACCCTCACTGTGTTCATCTGCTAGACGCGTCGCGTTGCCACCCCTATAGATGCTTAAATAAATTAAATCTCCCAACTTGGACGCGTGCAATCAAACCGAACCAAAATGGCTAAACAAACCCCCTCAAAGGCGTCTCCGGGCCAGAAAAGTTTGCTTTCATTCTTTTCAAAGTCGCCCAAACCTACTCCGGGTAAACACCCGATAAAGTCCGAGTCGCGACTGGTCGTGGAACCAAAGTCAGAGGAATCAGCACCTACCCCTCCATCTAGCAAAGCTACCCAGTTGCCCTCACCTTTACTACCATCGAGCCCACTAGCTTCCAAGAGCCGCAGGATAGAAGTCGACAGTGATAGCGAGGATGATGATGATATCGTGCTCCCGAGACCTAAGCGTGAGAAGCTCGATACTCAGCAGCAAGGCGATGCCGAGGACACATTTGTGGAGAACACTATTCCTACTTCAGAGCCCGAAGTGAAGGATGAGGCAATGCCGGTGGTAACAGGAGATGCAGAGGGTGGCACTCGGGTCAATTCAGCGCCCTCATCCCTCGATAAGTTTAGCTCTGATTCGGCCTACAGTGCCCCTGCACTTGTCAAACGCCCCAAAGCTACGGCAACGGTACCAGAAGGCCGCTATCATTGGGTCCTCAACCCCAGGGATGCAGACGGGAATTCACCCAGCGATCCCAACTATGACCCACGTACAATCAATATTCCATCGAGCGCATGGGCCAAGTTCACCGCGTTTGAGAAACAGTACTGGGAGATCAAGGGTAAATTATGGGATACCATTGTTTTCTTCAAAAAGGGTAAATTCTACGAGCTATATGAAAAAGATGCCCTTATTGGTCATGCGGAGTTTGATTTACGTCTAGCCGGAGGCGGAAGAGCCAATATGCAGTGTGCTGGTATTCCTGAAATGAGTTTTGACTATTGGGCGTCGGCATTTATTGCAAAGGGGTTCAAGGTCGCAAAAGTAGATCAAAAGGAGACGGCGCTGGCAAAAGAAATGAGAGACAATTCGGCTGGCAAAAAAGAAGAGAAAATCATTAAGCGCGAGCTTTCGTTTATTCTCACCGCAGGTACCCTCACTGATGAGTCGATGCTTGTGGACGATCTCAGTCAATTTTGCATGGCCATCAAACAATCAGGTACCAAGTTCTCTGTGGCATTTGTGGACACTTCCACGGCCGCATTTTTCCTCACCGAAATCGAGGACGACGAGGACTTGAACCATTTTGAGACTTTAATGGCCCAGACTCGCCCTCGTGAGCTTATCCTTGAACGAGGCAATCTGTCACGATACGCAGAAAAAATCATACGCAACAATTCCTCTGTCGACACTTTATGGAACATATTCAAGCCTGAAGAAGAGTTTTTGGATAGCGACACTGCCTTACACGAGCTGGCTATTGGCAAATACTTTGGAGAGGATATCGATAGCACAGAGCAATATCCTGCAGTGCTGAAGGACTCCTGCGGCTCTGAAGCTTTAATGAGTGCGTTTGGTGCACTACTGCATTACCTCAAAGCACTGAAACTTGACCAGCAGCTCGTTTCGCTCGGTAACTTCAAAGAGTATGAACCGGTACAGAGAGGTGGCCCGATGGTTCTTGATGGTCAGACGCTGCAGAATCTCGAGATTTTTGCCAACACTTATGATCAAAGTACAGAGGGAACACTTTTCTGGCTCATCAACAAATGCCTGTCGCCCTTTGGCAAGCGGCGTCTCAAGTCTTGGATATCGCACCCACTCAAGGACATTGCTCAAATCGAGGCGCGCCAAGATGTTGTGGATCTATTGTTGAATCAGATGCCGCTCAGAGAGTACATTGAAGGTAAACTTACAGGGATGGCCGACGTGGAGCGCATGCTCAGCAGAGTGCACGCTGGCAGCCTACCCCCCAGAGACTTTGTGCGCCTTATCCATGCCATTGAAGAAATGAATTCCCTCAGAAAATTTATCCTGAGCCAGGGCCTGACTGGGCTTATTGCTGACCTCTTTGAGCCATTGCCCGATCTGGAAATGCAAATCAATGAGTGGCTGGAGGCTTTCGATCATGCAAAAGCCGCTTCAGAGAACATCCTAGTACCAGAACCAGGTGTTGAGCCTGGGTTCGACCAAACTCACAATGTCATCAAAGAGCTTGAGGCTGAGCTCGAGAATTGCATCAAGGGGTACCGTAAACAATTCAAATCGCATGCTATTTGTTACAAAGACAGTGGAAAAGAGATTTATCTCATTGAGCTCCCTTCAAAGCTGAAAGTTCCTGATGATTGGCAGCAAATGGCCGCCACAAAGCAGGTGAAACGGTACTGGTCACCAGAGGTCCGTAAACTGGTCAGGCAGCTGCAGGAAGCGCGCGAAAGACATAAAATTGCGTGCGACTTGGTTCAGGTTAAGCTTTATCAAAAGTTTAATTTGGAGTATGCCTCTTGGCTGGCCCTCACCCAGAAAGTGGCCGATCTGGATTGCCTGGTATCATTGGCTCGAACCACTCTCCAAATGCCCACGCACTGTCGACCGCAGTTTAAAGATTCCAGCTGCCGGACGCACATAAAGTTCACTGGACTTACGCACCCTTGCAACACTCAATTCATTCCCAATGACATTGAACTGGGTGGCGATGCTGCGAAAATGTCGCTTCTCACTGGTGCCAATGCTGCAGGAAAATCCACCGTTTTGCGAAGCGCTGGCTGCGCAGTTATTTTAGCGCAAATGGGGTGCCATGTTCCCGCCACGAGCGCCGAGTTGAGCCCTATAGATCGGATAATGACTCGGTTGGGTGCCAATGACAATATTTTTGCCGGCAAGTCCACGTTCCATGTTGAGTTGAGCGAGACGCAGCGAATTTTGAGCGAGGCGACCTCGCATTCACTCGTGGTTATCGACGAGCTGGGTCGTGGTGGATCTTCAAGCGATGGATTTGCCATCGCAGAAGCGGTGCTGCACCATTTGGCAACTCATATTGGCTGCCTTGGATTCTTTGCTACTCATTACGGTACCCTCATCAAGAGCTTCGAGGTACATCCCGAAGTCAAGCCAGAGAGAATGGCAATTTTGTGCGACCAAGAATCGCGCGAGGTTACTTTTCTTTACAAGCTCGAGGCAGGCTCCAGCGAGGGGAGCTTCGGTATGAACGTGGCAGCGATGTGCGGCGTTGACAAGTCGATTATCGACACTGCTGAAAAGGCCGCGCAAACCTATGAGCATACTCAGCGCCTCAACAAGCTGGGATACCAAGGTATGCCTATAGGTCTTCAGAGCGATGTAGTTTGGGCACTCAAAGAAGTGTTTGGAGCTGACGCGACACGGACAATGGTAAGTATGGTCAATGCTTTATCCAAGTAAACTAGCTGTGTAATATATTTATTAGACCCATGAGTATCAAGACCGGTTCGGCGCATCTTCTGAGCCAAAAGCTCTGACTTGTCGCCTCAGGACCACCAACTACTCTTGAAGCTAAATTCCATTTCTTGGCGAGCACAGAGCTTTCTTGATATTCTCTTCATAATGGGTAGCAGATCACCCCAACGCTATTCACAAAGCGTTTCACAGCCTTTGCAGCGCTCTGCAACCCACTCACCCCCACACCCAAGCCCCCACCCTTTTGGATGGGGTGCCCTTGGTCACACTACCCCACACTCCACTATGAAGCTAAGACCGATCAGAGCTTTGTTTCTGGGCCCTCCCGGAGCAGGTAAAGGAACAATCACGGGCAGACTGGTCAACGATATCTCTGATATCGTCACAATTTCATCAGGTGATGTACTGCGTGACCAAATCTCCAAGAAAACCGAGATTGGTACCGAGGCCGAGCATTATATCAAGCGAGGCAAACTTCTACCAGATGTCACAATGGTTGGTGTGATTCATAACGTTCTTGAAGATAGAAACCTTCTCAATCAGTCGAGTTCTTGGATCCTTGATGGCTTCCCTCGCAATGGAACGCAAGCCCCTGCGCTGGATGAGATGCTAGATCCAGCAAATGCCGCGCTGAATCTGGTGGTACGCCTAAATGTCCCCGAGGACGTAATTCTTGACCGTATCTGCAATCGCTGGATCCACCCTGCATCGGGACGAGTCTATAATCTGACATTCAGTCCGCCAAAAGTAGCAGGTAGGGATGATTTGACTGGCGAGCCACTAGTCCAGCGAACGGACGATAACCCTGATATCTTCAAAAAGCGTCTAGAATCATATGTAAACGATACCCTGCCGCTACTTGACTACTATAGGTCAAAGGGTATTTTGGTTGAGTTTGCTGGTAGCTCCAGTAACGAGCTGTATCCAAAGATTTTGAGCTACATCAAGGACGAGTTCAAATTGCAGCAGAGACACGCATCACTGTGAGCAAAGGGAGTGCTCCCTGCGAGTGCTATGGTCTATGTAAATAAATAGCCGCTTGAAAGTTAGTGGAAATCGCAACCCGAAGTCTCTATAATCGTCTCTGAGCTTGGATCTATGGGCATTAGTACCTCTATGGGATCCAGATTCAGGATGTTCTCATGTGTACATAAACTTGCTTTTGAGGTAGGCCTAGTAAACAGCAAAAGACGGTCTACTTTTCGCAAGCAGCTCAAATTTTAGATAGCAATCTATAGAGATACCTATAAAGTACGAGCTGCACACTACCACACCCAGTTTCCCATTTCTGTTCAAAAGGGTCTCTCTGGATAGGTAAGCCGAGCTAACTTGACCACCATGAAGTTCTTTATCGAGGATCTACCGGTGTATTTCCCATACCCCAAAATATACCCCGAGCAATATGAGTATATGAGGGATATCAAGCGTACCTTGGATGCTGGGGGAGTCTCGATCCTTGAAATGCCTTCTGGTACTGGCAAGACTGTCTGCTTGTTGTCAGTCACCGTGGCATACCAACTGCACTATTCATCACAGCGTAAAATTGTCTATTGCTCACGTACAATGAGTGAAATTGACAAGGCCTTGGCCGAGTTACGCAATCTCATGGATTACCGTGAAAAAGAGCTTGGGGGACCAGAGAACTTTAGAGGATTGGGCCTGACATCCCGTAAAAACCTATGCATTAATTCAGAAGTTCGCCAGGAACGCAATGGTACGCTCGTGGATGAGAAATGCCGCTCAATGACCAACGGAGTGGCTGCAGCTACCGGCGCCAAAACGTGCGACTTCCACGAGAAAATGAATGAAATCGAGCCGCATAACTACATAGCCACCGGTGTTTACACATTCGAGGATCTCATTGCATACTGCGAGCGGGAAGGTACATGCCCCTACTTTACAGTGAGACGCATGATCCCCTACTGCAACCTAGTCATTTACAGCTTCCACTATTTATTAGACCCCAAAATTGCCGAGCGCGTGTCTAAAGACATTCCCCGCGAGTCGATTGTCATCTTTGATGAGGCTCACAATATTGATAACGTTTGCATTGAATCATTATCAGTCGACTTGACGGAGGAGTCTCTACGTAAAGCTACAAAGGGAATCAACTCGCTGGGAGAAGCGGTGGAGCAAGTCAAAGCCTCGGATGCAGAAAAGCTAAGGAACGAATACACTAAACTAGTCGAGGGTTTGCAAGAGTCAGCCTCAAACCAAGCGACAGAGGCGTTTATGGCTAATCCTATCTTGCCCAACGACTTGGTGGCTGATGCTATACCCGGTTCAATCCGTAATGCTGAGCACTTTGTGTCATTTTTACGGCGGTTCGTCGAGTACCTCAAGACTCGTATGAAGATTCTGCATGTTATCTCCGAAACGCCGCTCTCATTCCTCAAGCATCTGAAAGAAGTTACATTTATTGAGCGCAAGCCGCTAAGGTATTGTACCCAGCGCCTCAACTCACTTGAGCGTACACTTGAGCTCGTAAATCTCGAGGAGTTTTCGGCCCTCAAAGAGATTGTCACGTTCGCTACACTTGTGTCGACTTATGAGCAAGGGTTTATGCTGATTCTGGAACCATTTGAAACAGAGCATGCCACGGTGCCCAACCCGATCCTACGATTTACGTGCTTGGACGCGTCTATTGCCATCAAACCGGTCATTGAGCGGTTCCAGTCTATCATTATTACTAGTGGTACCATCTCACCACTTGACATGTACCCTAGGATGCTTAACTTCACCACTGTGATGCAACAGTCATACACCATGTCACTCTCACAACGGTCTTTTTTGCCCTTGGTGGTCACAAAGGGGTCGGATCAAGTAGCAATCTCATCTCGGTTTGAGATCCGCAACGACCCAAGCGTGGTGCGTAATTATGGCAGTTTGCTCATTGAGTTTTCCAAAATAACCCCCGACGGCCTGGTTGTCTTTTTCCCATCGTATCTCTATATGGAAAGCATCATCTCCATGTGGCAAACTATGGGAATTTTGGATGAGGTGTGGAAATACAAGCTGATTCTTGTCGAGACTCCTGACGCACAAGAAACAGCGCTCGCTCTCGAAACCTACCGCACTGCTTGCGAAAATGGTCGCGGTGCCGTCATGTTCAGCGTTGCCCGTGGTAAAGTTTCGGAAGGTATTGATTTTGACAACCACTATGGTCGCACAGTACTGATGATTGGCGTCCCGTTCCAGTATACAGAATCGCGTATTCTCAAAGCACGGCTTGAGTTTCTACGCAATAACTATAATATTCGCGAAAACGACTTTTTGTCGTTTGACGCGATGCGACATGCCGCTCAGTGCTTGGGGCGCGTCCTGCGTGGTAAAAACGACTATGGAGTAATGGTGTTGGCCGATAGGAGATTCGCCAAGAAACGCGTACAGCTCCCAAAGTGGATTAACCAGGCGATTCTGGATGCCGATGTGAATATCTCGACTGACATGGCTGTGGCCAGTGCCAAAAAGTTCCTTAGAACAATGGCCCAGCCAGTGGATGAGAAGGATCAGAAAGGCATCTCGGTGTGGGATCTCGATGACCTTGAAAAGTTTCAAGCCACTCACCCAGACGAGTTGAGGGCATAAGCATAATAAAAGTGCGTTCTACACGGGACACCCGGCATCCAACTACTGCATGTGGGCATCGAGGAAACGGTACTGTTATATTACCTGCATTATGCTTTTAAATTAAAAGAATAATAGAATTGGATCACATATATGTATCATTCGTACTTGTAATAGAAGCACGCGCGATAGTTTGAGTTTCTAGCTCATTTTGTTCTATCCCCTCATCATCAGTGAATCTCTCCAGCAGCAGGACACACAATTTTGGGGATCCTTATGAATATAAAGGCTGCGAGTGGACGGGTAGCAAGTTTGAAAGATATATTCATAGCAGCAGCATCCACGGCTAAATCGGTTCAGCATAAACTTGGAGGACTTTTACTTACTGTACCTCCATGCCAAGTAGATTGCCAGAGCATTATCCTCGGGTGGACCCTCAATTTGGATAGCACCTTCTTCGGGATCGAGAAGCTTGACAGTACAGCTCGTCACTCGTTTCATATTCTCGATAAGGAGCTCGAGCTCCGAGTTGGTCCTCTCTGTGGGCACCTTGATGATCTGCCGCAGCTGCTCGCGCTGACTATCTTTAGCGGTCTCAAACGCAGTTTGAAGAGCCATCGACGCGTTTGCCGACAATTCAAGTGATGGCGCATTTTGGGAGACCTGGTGAGGTGCAACAGACCCGCGATCTCGCTCTCTTTCATGATGCCCATTAGCCGAGGAGTTTGTACTCTCCTTGGATGGCGGTATATCCAGGGGATACTTTGAAGGCCGATACTCATTGGTTTTATACTTCAAAAGGGGCAAATTCTCGGCAAATATCTCGCAAATGTGGTAAAAAGCAATGTGTATCGAGTCTGCAACGCCATAAATATTGACAATTCGGTCATCAGAGTCAGGTAGCTTGTTCCGACCAGCAGAAAGGGCAGCACCGGATTCCTGCTCGATGGTTTTCATGACCGCCATTTTACTGCCAATCATTCTGCCCATCAGCGGGTGAGGACAGAGTAACTTGACTGCATACTCATGCGAGTCGGGCCCACTTGGCTCGTCGCTCTCATCGAGGATGGCGCGTACCAAAAGACTCATAAATCGCGCGATCGTTGCTGAGTTACCGCTCATATAGACTACTCTATACTCAAAACCCTCATCTGGAGTAATCCATGCGTTTAATTTGTTGTTTCCGTCGGCGCTACGTTTCATGTCTCGAAGTCGGAGACCTTTCGCGCCCATGATACGCGCGCAAAGATGCGGCTCGATCAAAGCGCGCATTACGAGATCGCCATGCGAATTATGTTGTGGACTTTGATGGCGTTTTGCGGAGGGACTCTGCTGTAGAGGCGCTGGCCTTTTGAGGTCCATGTGGTACTTTAGGTGGCAAATCTGGTGGCGAGCTGAGGGTGCTTTTGCACTAATGTGGGGCGGGCAAGGAGGCTCATGGGCTAGGAGGCCCATTTGGGGGGGGGGGGGGTCCTATTCCGGGTGGTGTGTGAGATTGGGAACTCAGGTAATACGTTATTCCCGGACTTTCCATTTTTCTTCTAGCTAGCTCCTAAACTTTAACTACACCAGTAGACTAGTCCTTGCTGTTGTATAAGCTCCTCCCTCGCATCCTCTACTTAAAAAAACCCCCGGTTAAAGTAAAGCCACATGGACGAGTCAGACTATAGAGAGAGTGAAGACGAGGATTTCAAACTTGATCAGAATCAGCAAAGCGACGATGAAGTCGATTCTGATGTTGAAGAGAGTACCGCCAAAGCTATAAAAGACCAGAAAGAGACCGAGCAAACGGAACGATTTGTGAGAACCCGTTCACAAGTTGAGCAAAAGCAAGAGAAGCAGCTGGAAATCAAAAACAGTAGCGTGGATGTTGATGCACTTTGGGCTGAAATGAACAGCGGGCCAGCATCCACAAAAGTACCCCAAAGTCACAAAGCGGAACCCAGCTCTGCAAGCAAACCAGCGCAGGCATCAAGGGACACGAACGCTACCTCAGCCTCTACCTCTGCCTCAAGCACGCTCAAACCACCCAAGTTGACAGACCCAGCCGCTTCATCAGGCGCTGCGTCCCTCACTGATGAGCTTATCACCATCACTCGAACCTACAAGTTTGCTGGCGAAATCACTACTGAAACAAAGACGGTAAAGGCAACTTCTGCAGAAGGTCGTGAATATCTCAAACAGCAGGCTTCAGAGAAAGCCTCCAATTTAGAAAAGCCCAAACCAAAGCGCAGAGTGGGCCCGGTCAAGCGTGCTATCTCCCTCGAGGACGAATTCAAAGCCGGCAAGGCGAAAAAACTGAATACTCTGGCCAAGTCTAAACTCGACTGGCTCGGGTTTGTTGACAATGAAGGTATACAAGATGACCTCAAGAAACACAACAAGAGTGGCTACCTGGACAAGCAGGAGTTCTTGAATAGAGTTGGTATGAATACTGAGAAACAACAGCGGCAGTAAGGAAAACCTCCAATTTCAGGCTACAAGCACCCAATCATTTTTATTTGCTCATTTTATCGTGGTTGCATAAGGCTTCCCCGAAAAAAGCAGCTCCCCTCTTGTTGGCACGCTTTTGAAGCGGTGATAATACATAAACCTGTATATAGTGAATACTACTGATTATATTCGCATTAGTAAACGCGTCGATCGATAAACTGTTGCCTCCAACTACTTGCGTAAATACCAAAGTAGACCAATAACCAGAAGAACAAGCCAGGATTTGCCAAAGAGACGGCGAAGAATACTGGCCCTGACAGGACCTTCTCTAGGGAACCAAATACCCAGGGGAACAGAAGTCTTATTGATGAGGTTTTGCTTGCTAGAAGTGTAGGGGGGGTACCGGAAACTGAGTAGGGATTCAAGGTATCCCGGCTGGTTGAGTACTGGCCTATAATGTGAAAAGGCATCAAACCCATACTTGCCATGGTATGATCCGCTTCCAGAGTTGCCGATACCACCAAATGGGATAGTACTAGAGGCGCCCTGCATCAGGACATCGTTAACCAAGAACGCACCTGAGCGCACGACCTTGAGATCGTCAATAGCACTCTTATCACTGGAGAAAACATAAAGCGCGAGTGGCGTATCATGGTGCTTAATGAGCGGCACAACTTGGGCAGCTCTATCAACACTAATGATGGGCAGAATCGGGCCGAATAACTCATCCTCCATGAGTGGGTCGTGGAGAAATACATTATCAACAACTGTTGGCGGGATATAAAGCGTATTTTTGTCGGGAGAGCCACCATAATGATACACGTTACCCTTGGTGCCTTTAATGAGGCTGTTGGCACGATCCCATAGGCGAGGAGAGACGATATGAGCATAATCAGTACTATCTTTGGTGAGATTCGGGTATTGGATCTTAATCTGCTCGTTCATGGATTTCACCAGCCGGTCCTTGACTTGACGATCCACAATCACATAGTCAGGCGCAATACAAGTTTGGCCGGCATTGACAAGCTTTCCCCACACGATGCGTCTGGCCGCCAGTTCCAAATCAGCGCTTGCATCTACGACGGTAGGGCACTTACCACCCAACTCTAAAAGGCAAGGGGTCAGATGCTTTGCAGCAGCAGCGCTAACAATCTTGCCTACGTTAGGTGAGCCCGTAAAGCAGATTTTATCAAACTTGTACGTCAACAATTCTGTGGTTTCCTCCACAGCGCCGGTTATAGCGGTGAAAATATGAGTGTCTAGTGACGATTCGAGTACTCGAATCATCACCTCACTAGCATACGGTGTCATTTCGCTAGGCTTGAAAATCACGCAATTTCCAGCAGCAATAGCGCTAACAATGGGGGCGATCGAGCACAAGTATGGGTAGTTCCAAGGGCCAATTACCAGTACGAGACCGTACGGCTCAGGGACGACTTTGGGTGCAGCTGCCGCAAGTTTGATGTCGAAATCAGTACGCTTGCCAGCAGCCCATTTGTCGAGATTGTCAAGCGCAGTCTTGATCTCGTCGAGGACACCGCTCAATTCCAAGAGTTTGGTTTGTGCAGCGGGCCGGTGAAGATCCACTTCAAGAGCCTGCTCAAACAAGTGAGAGTTATCGAGAATGGCATAAAAGAGGTTCCGGAGCTGAGACTTGCGGAACTCAATGGGCAAAGGCCCATCAGCAGCCACGCTTTGAGCTTTATTGACCTTTACACCAATACGGGGAATGTACTCGTGGTCACGGATTCTCAGGCTGTTAATATCGATTGGAAGAGACATTTTAAAGGGTTCTGGGCGTCTTTACAATTTACGATAGAGTCGTGATAACAAGATCCGTATCGTGCATAAATGGTCCAGGGGTATACCCTTGCCCAGGTTGAGGAGGTGTGGGTCTCGCAGAAACGGTCAACAATTAGTGCGTATGGAGCAGATATCAATACGAGAATCTAGATATTTAGTCTTAGTTCCTGCAAAAATTTCTGATGGACCTTGATTTAACCAATTTTGGGCCCAGGTTGCTCACTTTAGTGGACTAGTCTCGGTGCCACTTGATCCCGGCCGGCACTCAACGCCTTTGAAAGTTGTGGGTTGGAGCTGAACAATGCCGAGTTGATGTTTATTATTCACCTATGAAACTTGCACTCAACTCGATTTTCCCGGTTTAGTTGCGTTTATTAATTTTCTCGCGAGCATTTTAGCTTGTTGTTGGGGCAATCAAGGTCGTCTCGCTCATTTGGCACTTGTGCAGGTGGGATAGCACTGCATCGAGAGTTTCTTAGATAAGACTGGGGTGTGCAGAGTCTTAGAGTGTGCGAGGCTTTTTGTAGACAAGATATGTACGGCTTAATTTATGGTTCACATGGTTCACCATCAAGTGCATCATGGCCCCCTCTCATGCCCACGTCCACTCATTTACTCACACGCTCTCCATTACATTGTGTTTTTTATAGACTGTCATTGAGGCATGTCTGAATAAAAGGTATGCGCATGGGTATGCTGAAAGGTTATGCACTTCATAGCATCAGATACTCTACGTACTAGTAAACTTGGATAGAAAAAAATTGACTAGTAAAAACTTCCAGGATTATAAAGAAATAAATAATTACTCGGAGCTCTCATTATTATCGGATGAATGCGTATGGCAGAGCGAGCATCTCTGGTAAAAACCACACGCAAAATGCAGCTCGTGTATTTTTGACCGTTTGTCAATGAATGCAGTATATGGATTCAACTCATTCTAAATCCACTCACTGTACATGGGACTTGATAGTCCATAATAGGGCAAGAACACTCATGACGCCCTCTCCCAAAATTAAGCCACTGCTGCCAATAATGGCAGTCACATCGTTTTTAGACACAACATGAGTCTCAAGAACATAGACCACTATACCACCCACGAACCGGGCCAAGGTGAATGATGGGACACTGTACATACCTATACCCACAGCTACACCTGAAGGTATCCATGGATTTTTGGTCTTGATCTTGATGATAGCCACCAACACGAAAATGAGGCCAAAAATCGCCGAGAATAAACCACTTTTGGGAGGCAGTCCTCCTCCGAGGACCAATCGAGAGCAATCAGCCCAAATGAACGCTGTAGGGATGCGGTACAAGGTGCCTGGAATCTCATAGGCGCCCATATACATTTTGTACACAATAGCACTAGCAATCACCGACCAGCATGTGCCGATAATCATACCAAAGAATTGCTCAATGCCCGGCGCGCCCAGCAAATGTGAGGTTTTGAAGCTCTGCATCAAATCACCGCCCTGCTGAGCACCTGCCTCTGTGATCGCGCCGCAAACAATACTAATGAGTACTGCATGTGGATTAGACCGTAAAATTAAACCAAAGAGAAGTTGCGTCAACTTGGCAATGGAGCTAACGGGATTCAGGTCTGTTTCTCCTAATGCGCGAATCCCCAATAAGGATAGTAGTGGGGCTATAGCAGTGGCGAGCACTAGAGTGGCGATGGGTGCACTGGGAAACAAGAGTTTGGTGATTCCAATGCAGACAACACAACTTACTAAAAGGCCTCCGAGGTAGAAGAGCCAGTTATCACTCTCCTCAAGACGGTCACGGCTTTGAGCCGGTGGTTCAACTCGATTTTCCTCCTCCTGTGACTCCAACCTTGTATACTCTGTTAGTGTCGGTGGGTTGCCCCTGTACTGAAAATACATATCCCAGCACAGAGCGCCTAGCCCTACAAAGGAATCAGCAATCATGATAGCGAGCGAGATCCACATAATCCAGCCCTGGCCACCGGTTTTCCAATCACCCACAGGCCCTGAAGCCCATCCCATGTATGAGGCAAAGGGAGCTAGAATTCCCCATCCAAGGATAGCCCCCAAAAGCATGGAGAAAGTTGTGGGCAGGCCCATGATAATTCCTTGACCTACGTATGCTGGACTTGGTTCAAACACCCACATATTTTCGGCTGCAATTGGCCCAAATATCGGTAGCGCCCTGAGCACCGGGAACACTCTACTCAGCACAGTGTAAATGCTTGAGACCACAAATGACCAGTTAAGAAGCTTTATGTTCTTTGAGTACCATTGAGAAAGTTCTTGAGGAGGCCCCTCATTATCGGTGAGCTCCAATTCGCCATTGGGCAGCTGTTCAAGGCGTTTGTGGTGAAGCACACCCACCAATGCTCCTGCGGCTGATCCTGAAGGAAAACGGAGCCTCTGAGCCTCAATAATTGAATGTCTGAGAATTTTGGCGATAAAAATGCCAATAAAGTTGATGCCAAACGACCAAACCATCAACTGGCAAAGACTCAAAACCGTACGTCCTTCGTGTACACTAATTAGCTTTTCAATAGCAGGTATAGCCCCTACAAAACCAAAGCTCAAGGGACCAGTTCCCACAGCCACAGCTACGCTCTGCACATAAACGTTTTCAGTGATACCAATTGCCCGTCCCACCAGCTTGAACCAAGCAAAGCCAAGCAAAGCGGCTGGCATAGCCATCATTGAAACCCATCCAGTCTGCAATCCAAATTGGAAGTTTGCACACAAAACGAGCGTACCAATGGCCAGGCCGGTCAAGGTACCTCCTACGGTGATCATTTCTTTGGATTAGTAGTGGATGGAGCCAACTACATCAAGTCTGCTGGGTTATAAAATATATGGTGTCCAAATGATCTACATCAAGTGTATTCAATAAACAAATGATCTAGATCAAGGGTAGCTGATACACAACTGCACTTAAACTACTACACATTGTATGTCTACACAAGAGACGGTTATCGTGAATCCCTCACCGACCCTCTCGAGTGAACGCAGCTGTTATTAAGAGTTCTTTCTATAGTAATTCTACCTCAGGGGTTACCATTACGGCTAAAGTAGGCTTTAACACTGAAGTACTCAGCAGCAGACAGGGCAGCTACACCGGCAATAACACCAGCGGTAAGCCAGCCCGTTAAGGTACCCTGGCGGTGCTGCTGGCTCAAGTAGGTGGTGGCAGCACAAGTGGTAAATGCAGTGAACAGCACAGTGGTGCTCACAGCTGGGTCACGAAGCTCTTCGACGATCTTATCGCTAGCCTTTTCGAGGCTCTCGCTAGCCTTTTCGAGGCTCTCGCTGGCATTCTCGCTGAACTTCTTGGCGTCCTTCTGGAGCTCCTCGACAACTTTTTCAGTAGTTTCCTTGACGACTTCGGCAGCACGCTCGGCCTTGTCCTCGAATTTTTCAGTAAAGGTCTTTTCACCGGTGGTGTTGTCAATGGCTTCATTGACACTGTCGGCAGCCGAATTAACGGCGTCTTTGGCCTGCTTGCCTGCTTTCTCTACCTGCTTTTTAGTATCTTTTTCGGCCTTGTTGACGGCGTTATCGATCTTCTTTCCCTGCTTTTGTGCGTCGGTCATGTCAGCAGACTTGGCTTGGTTGCTGATTTATAAGGTGCGTCGCGGGCTCAACTCTACATAAACAAGGGCTTAGGCAGATAATAATCGCGCTTATATAGGGTGTGGGATGTTCTTTGTGTGTGATAACCCATTAGTATCACACTAGTTTAACATTCGTGTCACTTTGGTGCCACCTTCGTGCCACTTTGGTGCCACCTTCGTGCCACTTTGGTGCCGCTTTGGTGCCACTTGCCGCTAGTACATGTTTATGGACCGCTTGGAACCAACAAACTCGGGTTCATGTGATTGACACTTTCAAAAGGTGCCAGTTCCGTTCGACCCAAAATTCTACAGCAGTTACACACTGATATAGAATGGCGATTGTGCGTTTGCAGCCCAATCTGAGCCTTTATACTCTAAAGCAATACAAGACACTCTACAGTCGTGCCCGTGATTATATAGATATGGGGCGATAGTTTTTGAAACTGCCCATTGGCCGAGCTGGTACTTCCAGTGACACAATGCAAATTCCTTTAGGCACCCCGCGGTGTGGTGTGGGGATACGCTTAGCTGCGTTTAGTCTTCCATCCATCACTACCAGGCAAGAATATAGGACGGACTGTGATGTAGGAGTTCTCCTTGGTGGCAATACCGGCATATGCGTTGTACCAAGCCACAATAGCGGTAGCAAGTCCGAATGCACCTCCAGCAGTAGTAGCATGAGAAGACCCTGTAAAGTTACCGATAGCCAACATCAAGAATGTGATATCGAGGAAAAAGAACAATAAAAAGAATGCAAGGGTGGACTTGAGTGTGCACAAGGTCAATCCAACAGTAAAGATACACCATCCCACCAGGTAAAAGCCGACGGCATTACCGAGCGCACCGGGATCGTCGCGGTAGGCGTCTGCGATGCCAAAAGCACCAGTCTCGATTACTGCCCACGACATCCAGAAACCACCATAGGATGTGAGAGCGGTGGCACCAAATGTGTTGCCAATAGCCATCTCCCACATACCAGCGCAAAACTGGGCCAAACCACCATAAAAGTATGCCAAACCAATCAAAACAGCCGGGGATTTGAGACCCAAGCCGCCAACATTTACAACGGAAAGAACAAAAGTTGTGAGGGCGAAACCCGCTAAACCAAGAGGAGAAGGATTTGCAAAGCCATACTTGGATTTGACAGCACGTCCAGGATTCAATGTACCACCAAAGGCCTCCATAACGTCGGCCAGTGGGACACGAGTATCTCCAATAACCACATAGTGACGGTCAGTGCCGGCGCCAGTGTTGGTGTTAGCTCCTAGATCACCAATAGATATTTGTTTCTCGAGATCGCTGTGCACAGACATTTGGAAAATCAGCGCTCAATTTGGGGGCAACCGTGTTTTATACCTGTGGTACGACCTGCGTGCATCTGCATATACATGCATATTTCCGATTTTCAGGCCAGCCAAAGCACCGCTTTTCGCGCCAACCCGGGCGCATTACAATACAAGTCCCTGCCTCCAACGGTAGTCGGAGAAATTTCACACCCAACAGTTTATTAAAAGCATCTACTGCACCCTACTGTATCCTACTCTGCCGACACTAGTCTGCCACATAGTCACCGTCGATGCAATGAGGTAACATAATGTGCATGCAGCTCATAGAACTTACCAAAAAAAAAAAGCGGATCAGAAACCTGTTCAGGGTATATTATACATATATAGAACAGCCCTCCTGGCTTTTGGGGAACCATGTAGAAGCATGTATACAAAAGTACAAAGACTCATAAAAGATCCAGACCTAGCCCGGTAATACTATATGGCGCTACTACCCTCTGGGCGGTCAAAGACTCGCCACTAATGCTGGTTTCAGATTGACTGGGACAATAGCACAAGCCTATTGCGTATCCTGTGAATCCCCTATAAGCCAGGGACAAGCTCAAGCACTCCTAACCGGTGCAATTTGCGTCCATATGCATATACTGCATGACCATACCCATCAGGAATTGTATGGACTAGAATGTCATTCGATGTTTTTAGAGCTTCTTGAATATATATGGATAGTACGGATTCCGGGATCAATCAAATTAATCTCAAATCTCAGGATCTCGGCTCTAAACCCAGGAAAACTCAGGCGACCCTAACCCGCCCCACATGCAAACCCCACTTTCCATGCAAACAAGTTTGTGGTACAGCTTTTTCCGTTGAAACCAGATGAGTTTATATATTGTTGAGCTTAGCACAAAACCCATATTGAATGTAGTGGGATCTCGACTTTGGACTTTTGATAAATTGAGGTTTATAGTTAGTTTAACAAAAATTCACCCTTTCCTTGACTGGTGCGCTTCCCCAATAATAAGAGGACGGGCATTGGTAATTATCCGCGATCTGCAATGACTCTCAGGTTGCCTCTGAAGTCTTGTTATTAAGATTTATGGGGAAGATGACGCGTTCCTGTATTGACTCTTTAATTCTGAGCGTATATATGGTCTGATGTCTAATGGGGTGAGGGTGTGAGACTTTATTATCATCAAGCCCGCGACCGCGATCAGAGCCTAGCTATAGATAGTTGTGTAAAAGCGCGTAAAGAGCGCACGTGCCGAATTGACCCACGTATATTAATGCAAAAAAAGCTTCATTGTAGCTACGCAGACCGCGAGCATGGGGCTTTTTTTTTTTTTTTCGACAGGTGGTTTTGTGTAGGTCGAATTGCCTTGTTAAAACCAACGGGAAAGCAAAAAAAGAACTGAAAATCCTCAGAAAGAATCAGAAAAAAAAAGCAACAAAAATTTGTGCATTGTCGAGCTATAAAGTAACTGATCTGTTCCACCAATACTTGGAATCACCGGTGGGGCTTGACAACGAACTCATGAGCGAGCGTATGTGCCAATTCCATCATAAAAGTAGATGTTCACCTGAGAGTGATTCCAGTGCACCCGTGTAGTTTGTCAATCAAGTTTATTTTATCGAGCTTTTGAGTTCTCTGCTATCATGGTAATAATGGGGCATATATAGCCTTTGTGGAAGGTATAATTTAGCCACTAGAGATAGAAGCTAGTGGAGCCTGCTTTCATGCTTAGAGACATCTTTTTCAGTCTTTTATTCGAATTGAAGGCACTGCTGAAAAAATGGACTAGACTAAACGTCCTCGGAGGTGCTACCCCCAGAGCACCCCTGGTCCCATTAGCATCTACACTCGTTACCAACGCATCCAAAAAAAGGGCCAATGCAGCGAGTCTCATATGTTGACCCAGCAAATGCAATACAGACAATTAGTACCGATTTAGAAAAACAGTTTCCCTTGAAGAATCTTCACTGGTCACCTGGAGATAGACCGCTGAGAACCATTCCTTCATTAGATATCAGGCTGGTTCCTCAAGACAACAAGACCCAGCACCAAATTCTAGGGCTGAGTGATGTGCCTCTGGTTCAGCTTTACTTCTTTCAGGCAGACTCGTACGATCAGTTCAAACCACAGCGAAAGCTCATCAGTGAATGGGTTCGTAGCGTACAAAATATTCGTGATCCAACTGGTTATTTGATTGTGCATTTTGTTGATGTCAACAAGCACCGATCCAAGTCTATTTGGGCCAAACTTTTGGCCGAATATGGCGATCACGCGGCCCAACTGTACTTGGACGAGTCTCAAGCCGAGGAGCGCCAGGAGGGCTGGCTGCGGTTCAACCAAAGCTTGAAAGTCGAGATTCTTAATGCATTCTCAGCTCGAGTCCACGCATTTGAGGGGGAGATCCGTAACCTGCAATCGACTCGCGATATCGTGGGGTGGAATTTTGGCAGATTAATTGTCATTAAGGAAGCCCTTTCGTCGTGCTTTGAAGATATGGGCTTCGTTGAAGATTCTTACCAGCTCTATATTGAGATGGAACGTATGGCTGAGCCAGATTTTTTCTCAGGATCCAAAGAGGCCAGATTTAGTGTGCACATTAAACGCGATTATATCCTTGATGCAATGCTCACGCAAACCGCTTCTCTCTTTGATTTTTATGGCTACTTGTTTCAACGTGAAGTTGCTCTCTTGGTACAACTCGGTTCTAATTCTGAGCTGCCCTCGGTGAAGGACAAGTACCTGGGCACCGCAGTACAGCGTGCCATAACCTGGATCCCAAAACTGGCGCGTATGCTCCGAGAAATCAATGCGAATACTACTGACATACTTGGTTGGCAGATGCAACAAGCAAAATACGTTTATGAACTCGTAACGAAGAATTCAAGCAATACAGTACCCGACTCTAGAGGCCAGCTGCTGCTGCTAGTACGTGACGCTTTATGCTCCATAGCGGCGTTGAGAGGGTTTTTTATCCCTGGTCTATCGGTGGATGTGCCACTAGACGATTCTCCAGGTGAAGACAACGATGCCAAACCCACACCAAAAGTTATCACTCCCTCCTCACAAGAAGAATTTGAAGAGCACTTTTTCGCCATCACTAACGATGCAATTAAGGATTTCGAAACCACTGGTATGCAGAATTCTACCTCTGCTCTGAAGGTACAGCTTGCGAATATCGATCTTGCCAATGGTGAGCATCAAAAGGCCTTTAATATTTTGAGCGAGCTGCAAGAGTATTATGCAGCCTCTAAATGGCCCTCTTTAGCTGCAGAGGTGTACAGTCTGTATTTGGAATGTGCCCAACACTTGGGCCACGAGCATAAGGTTCTGGAAGCAGCTTGGTCACTACTAGAACTTCAACCAAACCTATCCACTGAAGTGTCACAAAATTGTGTTGATGTGATTGCTAAACACTCAAAGGTAGCAGAAACTACGCATGACGCGTCAAGATGGTTCGATATAGATGTCATGCCCTATTTATGCGGTGACAAGCACTACTACCTCAATGTTAAGATCACCCCCCGGTTCAAAAAGCTTCCCTTTCTGCAGTTCAAACGAGGTGTCGTGCAAGGGGCTTATGAGAGACGCGGCGTGAAAAACAGTGTCTTTTTTACGTGCACAGACCTGCAAGCTGGCAAGTTTTACACGAACCAGTTTTTTGAGGATGTGCTTGAGCTTACCGAACTCGTTCTACAGCTAGATGACCAAAAGCTCGTTCATCCGCTCCAAACAAAAGTTCGAATGTTCCAGCTGTCATCCTGCTTTAATGCCCAGCTCACATTAGCCAATAACTTCACACTCACGAGGCGCAATCTCGAGCTCCGTATCTCGTCACCTGAACCGACTACAGCCCGTGTCAAGATTACGGCAGTGGATGGGCTGCAGATACTGCAAGAAAAGCTAGAGTCCACTAGCCTCGAGTCCTTCACTTCGGCCACCATCACGGTTCCCGCTCTGGTCCGCCATGAAGTTCCATTGGCGCGCGTCCAGGTGGTTATCGATTATGGTAAAAACTGTCGATTTGAGTTTATCAAGCAGGTTGATATGTCTATCGCAGTGCTAGTACATGTGCAGGAGTTTTTCCGGGGGCAATTTATCCTCAACCAGTTTCTTATCAGCTGCACTACGACGATGCCCGTGATTGTTGATCATGCGTCTCTCGAGCGCAGCAAATTGTTTTGTGTGCTTGAGCAGGAGGCTTCAGAGGCCTACGTTGTACTAGACGGTGCGCCTGTGTCGCTTGTTTATTCGCTAAAGCCCGATAGTGATGAGAAACAGCGACAAGAAGCTCAAGATGGGCTCACACTCAAGCTCAATTATCGGTGTGCACAATCAGAGTGTGATGATATCATCTGGTCAAAAGTCGAGCAAGCTCTGGATCAGGAGCTGATCCCTTACTCGCATGTGCTAAGGGAAGCTCTTCGGGATATTTCCGTGGACAGTATCTCGTACGTGATTCAGAGCCGATTTCGTGTGGACCCGATTCATGTCAACCACTTGATAGATTCACTCGACTACATTGAGCCCTCTGCCCGAACCAAAATATCAGAGGTGCTGCACTCGTGCCTCGACAGGTGCGACCTATTCCGAGGATCCAAAGATTATTCGCATCTCAATTCCTGCATGCAGTTGCAATCTCCTGATCCGAAAATCGATTTGGTCCACTTTGTTAACCTCGACTTTGATCGCACAAAAGAGTACAGTGTCGGTGATGTTATCAAAGCTACCTTGTCTATAAAATGCATCACTAGATGGGCACCCAACGCAATCGACTCGCCCCTGTTTTTTTATGAGCTTGACAAGTTCAATTGTGAAGGCTGGTCGTTCCATGGCCCCGCTCGCGCCAAGTTCTCCACGGAGTTCTCGACACATATACTACTCGTCCCCAACAAGGCAGGCATTCTGGATTTACCGCTGGTTGAGATTTTCAGTGAAAAGCAGCCGCTTAATATGGAGGTTGTGCAGCGCCAAAAGGGCGAAACAATTCGCATAACAGGGCCCAACAAACTAGTATTCAGATTTTAGTGATTGCTTGTTATGTTTTTTATTCTTTATTAATATTTTTAATTTCAATTAGTTTCGAGAGGGTTTCGAGGAGTTCCTATGGATCTGGATACTTACTGGTCAGCGTCTTTTAGAGCGTTTGCAAGGCTTTCTGCAGTAGGATTCTCTGCCATAGCATCAACTTTGATCCCATTCTCTACCAGGTGCTGCCTGGTAGTTGGCCCGATAGCCGCTACTTTGAGGCCTGCAAGTAGCGGTAAGATCTGTTGTGTAAAACTGGGGCTAAAAAAAACTATCCAGTCCCCATGCTTGAGGGATGATGTGAGGGTTGGTAGAAAATCGACTGACTGGGTTTTGTACACGATTTGTGTGCGTACTAGGAAACCACTGTCGTTCAATCGCTGTGGGAGGTGAGGGCGGTGCACTTCGCCGGCGAAGAACACAAATTTTTGAGATTTGCTGCATTCCTGAATCATCTTTGTGGCCAGAGCTTGCCCGTTACCTGTTTCGTTTCCAATGACAGTCTTGAACCCAACTGACTGAAGCCTGTCGGCAGTAGCAGGGCCTACAGTGTACGCTGGCATTGCTAGGATTGATTCGCGATCGCTTAATTGAGCTAGCGCGTCTTTTAATACGTCAACAGCACGCTGTGATGTCACAATAATAGAGTTAAAGTCGGGCGTTTCGAGCGCCTGTACAATCGCAGGGAAATCCACAGCAACATACTGGAGAATCGGCACAAATTTCGCCTCCTTGATATGCTGCTCATATAAATCAATCCTGTTTAGATCGCTATCTTCAGTTTTGTTTTTCAAAAGGTAAACCGTCATATCAACACGGGTGAAACCGTTGGTTCAGTAAGCTCAATATAGCATATACCCAACTGGTCAAGCAGGGCATAGGAATGATTACTGGAAGTAAGCATCTGCTTGCTCTGTTTTGTTGTATTCTAAGCTAAATACTAGATAAAAATTGTCGCGTGGCTCGCTTCATTGAGAGATATCTTCCCTCAACTTCAATTATGGCGTTTGCAGTGCTGTCTGGGCGAAAAGCGGTATCGTATGTCACGATGGCCTGGCAAATATCTCAATTATTTAGATTGAGATAATGAGATGAGATTCTTGAGGGAGTCGTTTTGGTTAGAGCTATTCGTCCTCTCGTAAACGCTGAACTTTACAGGAAAAGTTAGGAAA
>JAKTWO010000038.1:0-81076 GCA_030582055.1 Wickerhamiella lipophila | reverse complement strand
CGACGGGATTTCAAGTGTGTGCTAGCAGTGAAGCTTGAATCTCTCAGGGGAACCCTTGTCGTGCGGGTCAAGCCCCCAGGAGGGAGAGGGAGGGAGAGGAAGAGGGAGGGAGGCCTGTATGATATGATGAAACTAACGACGACTCTATAGCATGATGCTCCTCCCTCCCATCCCTCTCTTCCACCCATCCATCCATCCCACCCATCCACCCTTCCCACCTCTCCCTCCCTCACCCATCCCTCCCTCCATGTACTACCATAATCCAAACTGCTCAAAGTCGAGAGCCGCTCTGGATCTTCTCAAGCAAAAAGGGATTCTGACAGAGATACGTCTCTATCTAGAAAACAGCCCTAGCACCGGGGAAATCACTCAACTCATCGAGAAGCTGGGAATACCTGTACGTGAACTGGTGAGAAGGGGTGAACCAGAGTACACGGCCCTACAGCTCGATAACGCGAGCGACCAGGAACTTATAGAGGCCATGGCCAAACACCCCAACCTAATAGAACGTCCTATACTGGTTCATGGCGACAAAGCCGTTATCGGCAGGCCCCCAGAGCGAGTGCTGGAGCTCTTGAACTAAAAGGTGTTTATAGTCTAGTGTTTAGTTTATACTATATACAATTATGCTAAAACGAGACAACGCTTATGGGGTACTGCCGGCCGGGTGTGGTTTGGCTTTGCTTTTGGTTCTGTTGACCAAGCTGAGTACCGTTTTGTGCTTGCGGTTGTGAGTGCGGCGGTTGTGATTGGACGGTGGTCGATCCATTGCTGGGCGTACTGGCGCTGGGGGCACTGGCGCCGGGGACACTGGCGCCGCTACTCTGGCTGCTCACTGAAGTGCCGGGGCTATCGGCTTTTCGCTTGAGCCTCATTTGTCGCTGTTGCTGGGCTTCGTGAAGGTACTCGTAGCTCTTGGCCAAGAGCATAGATCCAAACCGAATCTGTTGTGTTGGGCGCATTACCCCATTTAACCGCGCAGGGTCGCCATAGATATCTGCGGCGTTTTCGGACGTGCAGTCGGTATCGAATTTGAACCGATCGGCTACGCGATCGCTCATTGGATCATCATCCAGGACGTCTGGAGTTCCGATTATGCCTCTACGATCAACGAATTTCATGCCCGAGCGACCAGTACGCCTCCTGAGCCCCACACTGGTGGTGCGCGGTACCCTGATACCATCCACCGGTGCAATCTCGGCATCAGTGATGCTCCGACGTACTTCAAGCTCGTTATTGGCATTGCACGACCCCCAAATGACTTGCGGTTCCGTGAACTTTTGGCTAAAGTCGCGACCGAGACTGTGCGAGAGGGGAAGGCAAATGCGTTTTGCGGGGGGAGGATAGAGCGAGTTGAGTGACGAATAAAGAGTGTCTGGTGTCGACGAATCTGTCGAGTCAAGGCAGTCGACCCATGGCACAAACGGATTGTCTGTCTGATTTACCCACTCATGGTCAGCAGCGGCCCTGGCTTTGAGCTTTGTTTGAACCATATTGTGGATCGCTTCCTCACGCTCGGCGATCATCTGCTCGATAGTTGTGAGATCCAGATCAGGGATTTTGGAGCTCGGTACCTTGAGCTGGCCTTTCTTTTCGCCCTTATTATCAGCCGCCATACCACCTTTAGAGGGGGTTTCGACTTTTTCGACCCGCTGGTGTTCAGGTTTGGGCTCAGCCGCCCGCTTGACCGGAAGACGCCTGGGCTCTTCTCGGCGTTTGACAAGAGCTGTCAGCAAATCCTCATCGTCGCCAGCGACGTTGGCTTTGCGTTTTGCAGCTCTGTAGGCGCATTGCTGGTCGAAAATGTCCAGGTCTGACTGAATCGACTGGAGCCGCAGCTGCTCGCGTTTGGCAACCATCTCAAATAGAAGTTTGGCTTGTCGCATTTCGGCCTGCAGCCTCCTCAGTCTCTCGCTACTCTGCTGATCTGTGCGACGAGTCTTGCGGGCCTGGCGCTGCTCGCGTCTTCTAAAACAAACATAGGGGTCAAAGTCATCCTTTTGGCTGTTTGTCTCAAACTTGAGCTGCGGGGTCATGGGCCCTCCATTTTTGGCGATTTTGCGTGCTCGGTAATGGGTGTATATCTTGGGCCCAAACTTTTTGATACTCTCAATCTCACATCGCAGTGGCGAAGGTTTCCATTTCGCTGTGAATACGCTGTTGTTGAGGCGACCCAGTAATCTATCCAGAGATTGTGGGTCTTTTTCAGTATTCTCGAGGTACTCGACAACTGCCGCCTCGAGCTCACTGTACTCTAGCAATTGAGTAGGGTCCGTGGAAAGGAACGGCTGCCGCTTGTGGACAGCTAAATCAAACAGATAGATGATCATTTCAAACTCATCTTCTGAGCAGCATGAGGCCTCCTCTTGATTCTTGTTCATTTCCTCCCAAAATTCGCTATCTTCTTCGTCCATATTATAGGGGCAACCACTACAATCTTCGACAGTGGCCGACTGGCGGATATACGACTTGGACTCCAAGGGCTTGGGGACATAGTACTTTTTATAGCCCTCCCAGTGCGCAGATGCATTGGGGGTTGGAATAAACACTTTCTTGACCATGGCCACATTCTGGCTGAGGATTTCCTGGAGGTGGAATTCCTGCTCCTCGTGCTTTTCCACGCCTGTCTCGATCTGGAGGGAGTCTTTGACGAAATCAAAGTTTGAGAGGTCATTCAAATCCTTTTCATAAACGACCTTTATTGAGTGCTTTAGCGATACTTTACGCTGTCTAATACGCGCGCTTCCGCTGCTTACGCCACTCATTGTGGGGTGGTGGCGGTGTGGCGGAGGGGCTTGGAGTGTGGGTGTGCGCTCGCTGGGGTGTGCGCTCGCTGTGGGGGTTCTTGCTCTCGAGACTGCTCTCGAGACTGCTTACCTGGCTCTAACTTGTTGGACTTTGACTTTTTTTCTCAAGCAAAGAAAAAAAAAAAAAACTTCAGTCTGTGACTCAGCCTGTTCGACGCGCTGATTGGCTGTTTCGGATGTGCCGGAATCTCTTGGACTAGGCTATGCGGTAACTGCGCGGAAGTCTCGGCCTTGAGGAGGCTGGGCGTCGTTAGAAGAAAGAGCTGGGAAGAGATGAAAAGAGGTGGTCAGGCGGCCCAAAATATGATACCCGTCCCTCTGTTGGCACTGTAGTTGGTGTCCCAGTGGTTGCTTCCTACTAAGCCAGTGTGGGTAAGGGTTGACCCCTCTCGAATATTCGAGACGCAGTGCCTTGACTGCTCAGCGCGTTACCTGTAATTAAACTCTAAATTGTATACTTGACTACACTTTTATGGCCTAGGTGACTCCAGGGTTTCTCAATTGCCGCAACGAAAGCGCTTCAGCCGCACACACACCAAAAGTCTAGTCGCGTGACATCATGAGAGCGAAAAAGAGCTCGTCGATGGAGCGGTGTAGCTATATAAAAGGATTCATGAATTCAATGGAATAGATTTACAACATCCAGCCCATCGTAAAGGTGTGTTTGCCATGGTGCATAAGTGTACCGATTAGATGCAGGTCATTTAGGTGGGTCGCTAATGATCGAGCCACGACTTTAACCGCCAGAAGTTATACCGTAATGCACCACGAGCCTATCAGCATAGTGATGACATTGATGAGTCGCAAATAAAGACAATGTTCAACCGTTTGTGACTCTATCATTGATAAGTCTCATCCAAAACACACCTGTGTAGAACCTTAATGGCTTCGAACCCCGGACGCGTAAAAGGAATCACCCATACTAGCGACCCACAACAACCAGGCTACACCTGAATCGCGGTCACGTGACATAAACTCAGAATCCGAAAGTCAACACTTTGTTCATGATTAGTCATGGGGCAATAGCTCAGTGGTAGAGCACACGCTTTGCATGCGTGGGGTCTTGGGTTCAATCCCCAATTGCTCCAGATCTATTTTTTAGCCCCCCCGCAAAAGTGCTCCCTTGCACTAGTGCTCCCTTGAAGTGCTCCCTTGATACGCATGTCATGAGCCGTCCTATCGTAGTTCACAAACGACAAGATGGAAACCAGGTAGTAAAGCATATAACCCGGGCGTTTGTGTGGGATGAAACTATCAAAGCTGATTTCGCTACGGGTAATGCAGGGATACTGTTTTTGAGCCTAAAGTACCATAAAGTCGTTCCAGACAATATATACAACCGTATAGGAGAGATGGGCAGAGACTCGTTCCCGCTACGGGTGATGCTTGTTAAAGTGGACATTGATAACTATACTGATTCATTAAAGGAGCTCACGCGAGCATGCTTCATCAAGAATTTCACGCTCGTGCTTTGCTGGTCCGATAAAGAGGCAGCAGAGTACATAATGCAGCTCAAGAGCAACGACAAAACGACAGGTGACCAGATCAAGGGTGCAAAGAAAAAGTCGTACCAGGAGCAGCTCCAGGAGGTGTTGACGACCATTCGCGGAGTAAACAAAACAGATACAGTGGCGCTCGCAGCGGAGTTTGGGTCGTTTCGGGAGATTTTGAGGAAGTCCAAGCCCGAGAATCTGGAGTCTATACGCGGATTAGGTGCCCGTAAAGTTTATGCTATTTCCGAGACTTTGAATGGACAACTGGGTAACGAGGATGTAGTTGCCAGCCAAGTCTCAAACTAGTTTAGTATGTAGCGTATATAGAGCGTCTAGTATATAGCGTCTAGTATATAGCTACTTCCGCATTTGCACAAACGACCCTTATCTTCTCCAAGAGGGCCCCTTACATCATGCGTTTGGACAATGATGATTTTGAAGACTATGAGGGCGGAGATTTCGACGATAATCAGGCATTTGATGAATTAATGCTCCTCGTCCCCCAGACAAATGAGGACGATGCCTGGGATGCGCTCGAAAAGTACGACTTTGATGTCGACGCCGCGGCCGCTCACCTCAAATCGCTGGCCAAGCCTAAAGCGCCCAAGGTTGTCCCCAAGGCAGTCCCCAAGGCAGTCCCCAACGCCGCACAACCAGCATTAGACAGTTCAAAAGGTAAGTCCAAGCTGCAATCGCTTGCACTGAAGAAGCAGAATGGAAGGGGGGATGCGCTCAGCCGGCTGAGAAAGAAGGGTGAGCAAGGCGATGAGCAAGGTGAGCAGCCAAAGTCCGCGCTGGCGCGGTTAATGGCGAAAAAAAACAGTCCGGCAGCTACTGAGGGGGGCCGTCCAGGCACACCCAGCTCCACTGCATCATCCTCTAGCACATCCACTCCAGTAGCATCGGCATCAACGCCGCATCCAGGCTCGGCCACACATAAAGAGCCAGAAAGCGAGCCAGAAATAGCCCAGGAGATCCCCCAAATTCCACGGCCAACCCCGTCCTCTTTTGGTTCATTGCTGGGTTCTTCAGTGCACGCGATTCATACAAGTTCGGTTTCTAACGCAGTAAAAACAATCCCTGCCTCGTCCAAGAACTTTGCAAAGCCTAGTCCCGACGATCAGGTGAAACATGCCCAGGAAAAGGCATTTAGTGCCCCCAAAACTGAGGCATCGCCCCGTCCCAAACAGGATACCACCAAAAAAACCAGAGAAAAGGACCTCAAGGCCATTGAAAGTCTCTCTCTAAAACCCTGGGTGAGTTTCGTGGTAATTGGCCACGTTGATGCTGGTAAATCGACCCTCACCGGCAGACTTTTGCTTGATGCCGGCGCAGTGCCCAAGGCCACAGTGGACAAATACCAGCACGCAGCGGAAAAAGCTGGCAAGGGAAGCTTTGCATTGGCGTGGGTAATGGACGCCACCAAAGAGGAACGCGGACGCGGTGTTACTGTAGATATAGCCGAGGTTCCCTTTGAAACAGAATCTACAAGGTTCACGGTGCTCGATGCTCCAGGACACAAGGACTATGTGCCCAATATGATCACTGGCGTCAGTCAGGCAGATATTGCGGTTCTCGTGGTGGATTCTGCCACAAACGCGTTTGAATCTGGGTTCTCACCCGATGGCCAGACGAGAGAACACGCGATTCTCGCCCGCAGCCTCGGCATCGACTCTATGATTATCGCTGTTAACAAACTAGATACACAAAACTGGGACAAGGACCGCTTTGAGGAGATCCAAGTCCAGATTACAGAGTTCCTCAGTAAGGTTGTCGGGTTTGCTCCTTCAAGTCTTGTTTTCATCCCTACATCTGGGTATAGCGGGGACTATGTGGTCAAAAATACCGGCAACGCCACTTGGTACAAGGGACCAACTTTAATAGCGGCGCTAGAGTCTACAAAGGGCCGCCAGGGTATGACTGACGCTCCGTTCAGGATGATCTGTTCCGATATCTCCCATGAGCGATTCGCGGGGAGTTTGATGGTCTCTGGCCGTGTTGTCTCGGGTGTTGTTGAAACGGGCGACCCAATTGTCAATTGCTCACAGACAGGCGTCCAAGGAACCGTCGAGAAAGTCGCCCACGACTATGGTATTGCAGGCCAAACCGTCAAGCTCGAAGCCAGCATATTGAATAACGACGAATCAAAGTGTCGCGCTGGTGATGTGATCTCATCTCCTGAAGGAGTTGTTGAACCGGTGACGAGTTTTGTTGCCAAGGTCATTCTCTTTGACTTGAACCGCCCCGTGCTTGTGGGGTCGAAGCTCTCATTTTATCTTGGAGTAACTAACCAAGCAGTTAAGGTGAAGAAGATCGAGGCTTCTCTGGATAAAAAAGGGAATGTCCTCAAAAAGAACCCTCGCCACCTTACTCGGGGCCAGGCGGCTATAATCCAGTTCACCCTTGACATTCCTGTCCCGCTCGCGCCCTACAAAGAGCTAAGTGAACTCGGTAGGTTCGTTCTCCGTCTAGATGGAACCACAATCGGAGGGGGCATCATTCAGGAAACCTCTTGAAAAGTCCATGGATCACAGGGGTCTCCTTTCCCCACATTTCAAAGGGGCGGGGGGTGCCCTCCAAAAAATAATTAGTCGCCGGATAAGCAGGAAATCTGGCTCTGTCGGCGCAATTTTCATCTAAATAGGCTTTTGAAAACACTAATTTTAAAAAAGTATCCTGGTTTGCGGTGTCCGTTGGCCCTTGGAGCCCAGCCTGCAGAGATCGACACTACGCAACTCAATCTCGCTGGCATGGCTACCGTAGATCGATCAGGCTATCGGAATATCAAGCTTCACTAAATATTCGATGAGAGACATCTAAACATCGATCCAGCTGAAATATCACATAGAATATAATATGTACATATTATACACTAGACCACGGTGTTTCCCAGCACTTAGACCCATCGATGGGCACCTTTATCACTTCTTGCAGGTGATTGTCCATTATTGCAGATGAGGGGTTACTGGACTGTTTGCCCCTGTGGGGCCTAGGGGTCAAAACCTGGGGCTTCTAGAGCTGGAGAAAACTGGGTGTTGAAATCAGGTATTTAGAAGTTTGTTAATAAAGAAGATCAATTAGCGTACTGATATCCCGAGAGATTTTTCAGCTGGCTTCCATGCAAGGTTGGTGCATGTACATGCTTGGCACCCCTATATGCACGATGTATATGAGTTGGCTTGAACTTGGCCCGAGTGCACTGAAAAATTAATAGACAACCACAAGAAAAGTATCTGTTTGGTCAGTTTATATATCGCTGGCTTGCCATCGAGGCCGCGATACGCTCTCCCTGGAGCCGCCTCAATGCCTCGATTAACAATTAAGGCTCATGAACCGCGCAGCCGACGCCACCAGGACATGTCACATGCATAACTGCACGCAATATTGCGTTGATGGCATTACTTCATCACCAAACAAAACGTGCGTTGAGCTGAGGGGCTTGCATACGCCGCTGGCTATATAATGCGGGCCTCTGCTCAAGGTTTAGCATTCTCACAATGGTCTCTATCAACTCTGCCCTCCTTGCATCTGTCCTCTCTGTAGCTGCTGCTTCAGACCTTGGTGACGCCTTTAACGCCGTTGCTCACGATGCCTCCAGTCTCTCCTCTGTCGTCAACGGCTGGAGCTCTCAGCAGGGTCTTGTCGCTGCTTTGAACATCCAGAACGGATACTACCCCCTCTCCAGCGCTGTTTCTAGCTTGAACAGTGTCGCTAACAGCGCTACCAAGGACGATGCCGCTGCCAACTCTGACGAGATCCTCTCCGTCACATCCAACGTCGCCAACCTGCTCGACGCCCTTACTGCCAAGGCCGCTGACTTCCAGAGCGTTGGTGCTTTCAGCATTGTCACTAGCGACATTAACGGTCTTTCCACTCCTGCCGCTGAGATCGTCTCCAAGATCCTTGCCGTCAACAACGACGAGGCTTTCCTCGCTCCCCTCAAGGACAACGTCAACGGTTTCGCTGATGCCTTCACCACTGCCATCTCTGCTTTCAAGGCCAGCGCCGTCGCTTTCCCTCGTCTTTAAAGAGTTCCCATAGATTTATTACTTTAGACTTATAGATCAAGCATATACACAGATTAAGGTGAAGCTAAACCCATCATGGTAAGCTCATGTAGTGGTTGAGCTTGTGCATATGCGAGTAGCTATAGCAGTCAGTACATCTCTAGCGTACATCTCTAGCGTACATCTCTAGCGTACATCTCTAGCGTACATCTTGATAGCGTATCTGCATCACCTACCTACACACCTAAAGAGCCCAGTCGTAAAAGAGCAAAAGGCACCCCACGCCCACGCTACTATAAATAATCATTTTAGAGGCTCTCTTGTTTCTCGATTGGGCCTTTTTGAGCTGCAAGTTTGCGCCATCCACGTCCCCCGAAGTCTTGAATGCCTCGTCCATCATGCGATTTATTTGCTCTGTTTGTGCAGTGAGATGCGTCGAGAGCTCAGATTGAAGCTGTGCCACTTCTGTCATTGATTTCTCAATAACATGCGTTTGATTGAGGGCTGCGTTCAAGTCTTGGAGAACGGCATCATTCTCCTGAACAAGCATCTGCTGCTGTTCCTGGGTGAAAGCCGGCTCTGTAAAGGATGCTGGCACTTGGAGGCCGTTTGTGCTACCAGGAGCGGCAGAAGCTGAGCTGCTACCAGCGGCAGTGCCACTAGCGGTAGCGAAAACGTGTCGTTTGGCTACTCTCCTCGACACGCGCACCTTTTGGATGGCCTGAAACTCCTCTGAGCAGTGCTTGAGCATATTGTTTAGACCAATAAACATCCCCTGATGGTGCAAATACTTTGTTTCGCGCTCTCCTTCCTTTTGAGGGTCACTGAGGAACCAGTTTCTGGGCTTTGAGGCACCTTCCTGTTGCTGCGAGGACTTTTCCAACGCTTTGATCTTGCGGTTTTCCGTTTGCAGTATCACGTGCACGTCATAGTCAATCTCGTCCTTGTCTTTCTCGCTGAGCTTCTGGGGTGCAGTCGTGCTCAGGTACGTGGGGCGGATGTCTCTGAGGTGCTGGTCGAGTCGGGCCAGGCTGCGAGCGATTTCTGACGCTTGCACCGTGACAATATCGTCGTCTACCTGTCTCGGAGGATCGATTGCGTCATGAGGGTGGGCGAGCCGTACAATCTCTCGATAGAGCGTTGTGCGATCCATTTGGTAAGACGGTGGAGCTGTGGCGGCGGGCAACGTTGAGGTGGGCGATGGCCGGTTCAAGGTGGTTTGGGCGTGGGAACCCGCGGCACAGCACTTTGGCAGATTCAATTAGCGTCTTTGAGTTGTCTTGAGCAAACATTGCTTCCTGGGCTTTGCGCATGGCCGTCTTGGCCGCCTCATCTGGCTCCCAAGAAAGCATGATTATGAGAGGCGAGGGAGAGAGGCAAGGGAAAGGCAAGGGAGGGGCAAGGGAGGCAAGGGATAGGCGAGACCATAAGCTAGCTGGGCCTTACCTTGAACTCTACCCTGAGCATTAATAATTTATTGAAGCAACTATGTGAAGCAACTATGTAACGAATTATATATTACGCTTGGCTCAATCCTGACAGCCCCTGGCAGTTAAATAGATTTGCTCCCTTCGCCCCGGCCTACTCATCGTCTCTGTACTTTCTGACTTGTTTGGAGACTTTGAGTTTGTAGGCTTCTTTATTAGACTTGAAGTCATCAAACGCTTCTTGCTGTGCTGGACTCTTGATATTGGGGTTATCCAGAAGCTCTTGGATCCCTAGCACGATATCTTTAAGGGTATGTGAAGGACGCCAGTCTTCTCCCTCATTGAGGATACTGAGACAAACGGTGCCCGAGGGATAGATATTAGGGTGGTAAAAGCCGGCAGGAAACTGGCATTTAGGCGGCTTTGTGGGGTATTCTTGGGAGAATGTCATGGTGACCGGGAAGGTGGACCCAGCCCAGGCGGTGCCCTTTCTGCCCGGGATCTTGAGAGTCCAGTTCATAAGGTCCAGCCCACCATCGCTGGCTTTATTGGGCTTGGCTACAAACCCAAACGGGTGGTCTTTACGCCACTGCTTGCGTTCCCCCTGAAGTCTAGTGAGGTAGATGGACATTACTAAAATTTCAAGCCCGTCCCACACATGAGGGGGGGGATGGTGGGTACGATGTTGGTGAATTGGTGGGTACAATTATTGTGTAGTAGTTGGGGCTGCTGGGTGCTGATACTTGGGTAAGTGCCGATAGTTCTTATCATCCATCCACCCATACCCACCAGGTAAATACCCCACAGTTTGCCGGGCACATGCTGACATGACTGACAAGTACGACGATCTGGACGATATCCTGGACGACTTTGAGGAACAGGACCGTGTTTTTGGTACCAAGCCCGCTGCTCAAACGCAGGAGACGCCTGCGGTTTCTGATACGGCCGCCCCCTTGGATGCACCACTGCCCCCCAGCACTGCCTCTGCCACTAATGAGCTTGAAGGTATTGACGAGGAGTTTGCCAAAAAGTTGTCTCTGGGCATGGAAGGGCTCACAGCTCAATTACAAAATGATCCTTCGGCAAAAGCAGAGCTCGAAGCAATCATGGCGTCCCTTGGGGTCGAGTCTGAGTCGACCAAGAAGCCGGTGGATTTCAGCGACACCATTTCCCAAACAGTGAACCGATTGAACGAGTCCAAGCAGTCTGTGGGCAACAACTTGGGTGGCGGGGGTGACGATATCTTGGAGAAGATGCTCGGTGAGCTCCAAAATGCCGCGGGCGGTGGCGGCGACATGGACTCGCTCCTCTCCACTCTTATGGAGGAACTGAGCTCCAAGGACATTCTCTACGAGCCACTCAAGGAAATGCACGACAAGTACCCCAAGTGGATCGAGGACAACAAGGGCAAAATCACCGCACAAGAGCTCGAGCGCTACAAGACCCAGCAGGCCATTGTTGCCGATATTGTCAACTGTTACCAGGATCCCAAGTATAGCGACGACAACAAGGCTACCCGCGAGTTCATCTCCAAGAAGATGTCTGAAATGCAAGAGTCGGGCTCCCCACCAGAGGAGCTCGTGGGCGAGTTGGCCGAAGGTGCGATCCCAGGCGCCGACCTTTTTGGCGCAGGTGGTGCCGGTGGTGCCGGAGCAGGCGGTGTTCCCGATTGCCCTGTCCAATAGCTGATGCGGCTATATAATTAAGTTTTAGGTTTAATGCATAGTGCTGAGTATAAGTGCAGAGTGCAGAGGATGATGGTAATGTTGAGTGGGATGTCCACTTTCACTACCTACCCGCCCGCAAGCGCCGGTCGACAACACTTGCCTTGTGAGCGAATGCGCCAACTAAAGCTAAGGATCTGATGCGACTCAATCCCTGGAATGGCGAGTGTATCCTGTTGGCCTATCTCGCCTCATCGCCCATATGGTGATTATCTTATCGAGCTAGCCGTATCAAGCCAAGCAGACTGGATAGATACATACACACCCTCACACACCATGGATATTGCTCTTAGAAAAACCCTGGCAGACAGGATTTATGACAAGCGCAAGTATGGCGCCTTGGAGCTTGAGCAGCTTATCCGTGACTACATCTCTAGGGACCAGCCCGAGAAAGTCCAAGCGGTCATTGACGAGCTCACAAAAGACTATGCCTATGCAGTGACGCACCCCAATTACCGCAATGGTGGACTAATTGGTCTCGCAGCCGTGGCAGTCGCTCTGGGCCAGCAGGAACTCGCAAAGTACCTGGACTCTGTGGTCCCTCCGATCCTCGCGTGTTTTGGCGATGCAGACTCTCGAGTCCGATATTATGCCTGTGAGTCGCTTTACAATGTCGCAAAAGTCGCAAAGGGCGAGATTCTGCAGTACTTTAACGAGATTTTCGACGTCCTGTGCAAGCTGGTGTCTGACCCCGAGGAAGGGGTTCGCACTGCTGCTGATCTCGTGGATCGACTGATCAAGGATATTGTTGCTGAAAAGGCCGCTACCTATACGTTTATTATCAATAAGGATGCCCCCAAAGTGGCTCCGGGCGTGCTGGAATCGGCCGACGGGAACAGCCCCGCCATCCAGGTGGCACCCACACAGGAACCCAACAGCTTTAGGCTCGCCAACTTCATTCCGGTGCTGGTCGAGAGACTCTATGTACTGAGCCCCAGCACGCGGATGTTTCTTGTGCAATGGATCGTGCTGCTCGACTCGATCCCTGATTTGGAGCTCGTGTCCTATCTTCCCGAGTTCCTCAATAGCCTTTTACTTTTTCTGAGCGACCCCACAAAGGAGATTCGTGTGGCAACTAAAGCGGTGCTGGACGGCCTGCTCAAGGACCTGAGAACCATTGCCCGCACCAAAAAGGGCGAGCAGCTCGCCACTGACCCAGACACCAGCCTAGCCGCGGGGCTCTATATTGTGGGCCAGGATACGTTTATCGATTTCACTGAGATTGCAAATATCGTCATCAATTCTTTGGACTCTCCGCACGAGGAAATCAAATTTGTCGCGCTGCAATGGCTCAATGCATTCCTAGAAATAAGTCCCGAGGATATTCGCGTTGCTCTGGCCAGAATCCTGGCTGCTTTGCTTCCCACCATAAGTGACTCGGACCAAGAGATTCGCGATAGCGGTAGAGATGTCTCAGACCGGATGCTCGGGTTTGTTTCCAGTGCATCGCCAGACGAGCTGAGAACAATGCCCATCACCGCGGCGTGTAATGCATTAACGATCCAATTTTTGAGCCAAGAGGAAGTCACACGAATTGCTTGCCTTGATTGGCTGATGGCTCTGCACAAAATCTCGGGGCAGGAGCCCAGCGCTAGCAGCACCACCTCGCTGTTCAAGCTCCTATCAGACCCAAGCGATGCGGTCGTGACAAGAGTGATGCAGCTTATCGGCCAGCTCCTCAAGAATGCGCCCGACGAGCAATTCACATCGTATACCAAACGACTTGTCAACCAGTTTAAAGCTGACCGCAAGCTGCTAGCCACGAGAGGTAAACTGGTCCTGTTGAACCTCTGCCAGCCAATTGATTCAGAGACTATATTCAGAACCCTTGCAATCATTCTCAGGGAGGAGAAAGACCAGGAGTTTGCTGCGCTCATGGTGCAAAATGCCACCAGCAGCCTGATGCTTGGCCCCGAACTTTCCGGTGTGAGACAGACGCTGGGGGCGCTGCATACGACTGCAGGTGCCTCGCTTTTTGTCTCGCTATTCAAGACATGGTGTTGTGATGGTATTTCGGCATTCAGCCTCTGTTTACTGGCCCAGGCTTATGAGCACGCGTTTGCCGTTTTGCGCCTCATTTCCTCAGTCGATATCACGGTGCCAATGCTCGTGCAGATCGACCGGCTTGTGCAGCTAATTGAGAGCCCAGTGTTTGTCCAGCTCAGAATGCAGTTACTGGAGCCGCAGCAGTACCCCTTTCTATACAAATGCCTCTACGGGTTACTGATGGTGCTACCCCAGAGTTCGGCATTTACGTCCCTCAACAACCGGCTACAGAGTATCTCAGCAATTGCAGATCTGGCCCCCACCCAAAAGCAAAACTGGGCTGGCCAGGTACGCACCTCCAGTAATATCGACTGGAGTGACTTGCTCGAGTGCTTCCGCAAATCATATATCGCGAAGAGGTGATCTCTTTGAAATTTTTTAATATACATATGCTAATTAATGAAGCAAGTTGGTAATGCGCCTCAATGGAGTCTGTTTGTTGACTTGAGGGCCCGGCTCAACCTCAGGTGACCCAATAACGGCTCTTGTGCGATCAACCCCGTGCTTTTGTCTTTTGGCGTACTTGTTTGATAGCCTTCTCGTTTCGAGCCGTGAGCTGATTTTCTCGATAAATGACATAGGGGTTTCTTCGTTCTTATTTCTTTTTATTGCAGATTAGGCATAACTAGGGTTAGGTGTGCCTACTTGCAAAACAGGCGTTCACATTTGTCCACATTCGCGATGCACCCCGCCTGCAGGCTGTGTCGTGGGTTATGAGGACTTGCGAGTGTTTGCTGTTTCAAGGCACCGGCACTATGAATTTGACTCGGCTAAACGTGGCCATGGTTTTATAGAGAGCAGGTGCTATCTGCCCTATGCTAGTACAGTCCCCCATACTAATAAGTGAAATACTACCATGCATGAGCCCTGCATGAGCCCTCGAGTACACAAAGATTTGGCGTGGTTGGTTTCAAAGGTGACGAGTTTTAGGGTTGATCTAATTTGAGATCTTGAATAATGGCGAGTCTAAAGTCTAGACATTACTAGAGTAGTTGACATTCGACTTCCAATGGAGCCCTGTGAGCCAACGCCTGTGAGCCAACAACGCCTGAGTCACACACACACTAGTCACTAGAGCTCACTTATAATACTTAGTTTGTACTCACATCTACAAAAAAGCCTGGCTCTCCTGGAGAAGGAGCTCGGTGCGTTTAGTGTCCAAAAACAAGAGTTTAGCTTCTTCAATTTGGGCGACTTCAATCTCGGTTTTCCCGCTAGATTCGGCAAGAACAAACGAGGGAGCCATAAGTTGGATTGCGTAGCGCATAGAAGTCTCCATACCAATCTTGGCAAGAAGATCAAGGGCTTCAGAGGAGGCGTTTGATCCTTCGAGCTGAGACCGACGCTCAATGATAGCACGGACCTCCTCCAGAGTATAAGGGAGGGTACGCACAATAAGCAGGCGATCGAGAACATCTGTGGGGATTCCGTGCGGAGAGACAATATCGGTGCCGCGAACCGTCGACATGGGCCTGTTTGTAGCGAGAATAACCAACGGGGAGATACTGCTCTCCAGTGCGCGATTGAGATAGGTAAAGCACTCGATATCGAGCATGTGGCACTCATCAATAAACAGCACACCGGGGATTAGCTCGGCGATCCCTTGGTCAATGTAGTTTTGGACGACCTTGTTGATTTCGAGGCGGAGTTTCTCGGTGATCTCGGTCTTTTTCGGCTTCATGAGCTGGCCCATCATGGACATGATATCCTGGCCGCCCTGGGGTCTTGCGTTTGCCGAATCCAAGTCGTGGAGAGTAACGTTCTGGACGATTTCTTTGCGTTTGTGAACATCGCCCTTGGGGAGCGGCACATACTCATCAGCCTCGAGGTCAAACTCCGTGGCGTAGGCATCACTACGGCCAACACGCTTGACGGCACCGGTATTGGCCTCGATGTAAATCACATCTCCAATCTGGATCTTCTCCTTTTGAATGCTCTCGTAGATACTAGGATCAAGACGAAGCTGCTTGGTACCTTTGGCAGTCTTGAGACCAACAACAACGTGCGAAATAGTCTTGCCATACCCACCCAGAGGGTTCTCAGTCTCCTCGGGGACCATATCGGTAACTTCTCCCTCGTAGACTTCCTTGGTTTCCTTGATACGGATACCGATTGCACGTCGGAAATTTTCCATTAAAACCTCCGTTTTTTTGACCTCGGAGCTGTAAACCTCGGAGCCTACAATGGGGCAAAAGGGGACCTTGGTGCCGAGCTCCTGGGACACGGCAAGGGCAAGTGCGGTCTTGCCTGTACCTGGCTCGCCGGCAAATAAGAGTGCCTTGCCGCTAAACTTTTTAGCCTTGATCATATCGACAATCAAGCCACAGGCCTCTCTGGCTGCCTGCTGACCCACGAAACCGCCATCGATGGCCTTGGCTGTGAGATCCTCCTCGAGACCAAGACCTTTGATATGAGTATGGGCCGCAGTGCGGTCTTTGCTTGCGGGTTTCACAGTGCTAATGTCCATTTAAGTCTGCTTGCCTGTGTGAAAGAACTGACTCAGCCAAATTTCAGTAATAACCTCAGAGCTCTGGGGCAGCACACTCGTTGATGGAAAAAGAAGAGCTCAAACAGATATGCGTTCGCCTAATAGGTCAGAGCCCTGTTAAATTGGTGAATAAAGCCAACTCTTATCTGGTACAGTCCAAACCCACAATCACACTCAAGCCAGGCCAGAGCCATGCACGGCCATATGTCTGCTGTGCTTTGGCAATTGAGGAGCTCAAAGAGATTCTTGATCTGGATAACCCGGACCTTTCAAAACCACCGCTACCGGCTCGTGAATATAAAAAAGTTTACAACGAGTTTAGGAACAATCTGGTCCCCAAGGAGTATGGGCAGGAGCAGGCATCGCAGTCAGAGGACGAGGACGAGGAAGAATACGTCAAGCAGACCCCTAAAAGGGCCAAAAGGGCCCCGGAAAAGGATGATTACGAAGAGTCTGCGAGCCATGTAGCGTTCAGGAAACGAAAGAAAACCGCTGGAGAGCCCCACGAGCAGGACATGTTTGTGGCTCTGCACTCGGCCCTCGATCTCAGCCTCCAAGCGCTCGAGGCAATGGTTACAGCCCACAAGGAGCACGTTCAGAATGTCACGGATAGATGGGGGCTCGCGATGGCCATTGCGTTTGTGGTCATTTATAGATCATCCCCCGAGAAGTCTGTGGGTCTCGAAAGGGCAATTGTCTCGAATTCCAGAATCAAGGATGCTCGAGACCGAATGAACAAATGGATGCCGTTTGCAGAGCGATTACTGAACGGCCAGCGTAAACTCGCAAGCATTGCCATTGTTCCTGAAGAGCAAGAGGTACGAGACTGCGCTGGTGCGTGGACGTTTAGGCTCGAGCCACCCAACTGGTGGAACGATCACAAGTAATAATTAATGAACTAGCTGTACTATTAGCTAACTAATAAATTAATCGAAGTAGGCGGTGCATGCCTCTTTTGAGTGACAACGGTCCAAGGGGACCCCCCCTTTTGAAAGCCAAAGGGGAAAACAATTTGGGGAAGGTTTCACGCGCACGCACTCTTTCAGATAAATAAGACACACCGGGAGCCTTCAGGGTCGGGTTGAACACCAGTGGCGTGAAGCCAGACGCTACTAAAGAGAGGCTATCTCGGGCACGGGACATACCCACGTACAAGGCTTTACGGTACATGGGGTCGTTTGGCTGCGGCTGATAGAACCTGAAACCGTCTTCTTTTCCCAGGTACGGCAAAATAACTGCCGGCCATTCATGTCCCTTGGAGCTGTGGATGGTGCGCACCTGAACGGGTAGGCTCTCCTCCTGCGCTGTGTCCGATAAAAGAGGAAGCTGATTGCTCATGAATTGACTGACCAGTGGCAAGCTGCTATCCAGGTACTGCGAGTGGACCTCAAGTGTGTCGAGGAGTCGGTTAACGTGAGTATTACTCGAACTGGCGCCGGGGATCTCCTTGAGCAGCCGCCCAACGTTTTCACGGACGCTCCCCGGATCGGTCGCGGCCTCGAGCTCCTCAACCACCTCACCAAGTACTTTGCCCACTCTTTCAAGCAGAACTTGGTCTTTTATGCGTTTCAGGTGGGGGAACGCGTCCACTATCGGCAAGGTAAACCCTTTGGTGAGATCTTCCAACTGAGTCCTGGCACTCTTTGAGAGGATTCCAGACTGATCCAGCAGTGAGATTAGCTGGATTTCCCTTTTTTGAGTGACATATCGGAATAACAGGTAAACAAGACGAGAGTTCTTGTGGTCCACCATAGCTTTATTAAACCCGTATTCGTAGGGTATTTTCGCCGCCTTCAACAGCTCTATTACATGTGCCACGGCCTTGTTTGTATAAACCAAAACAGCTACACTACCGAACCGGTCCCTCACTCGCTGAATCTCGCTAACCAATCGAGTATCTGCTGCAAATGGCATGGCCTCGCGAGAATCCCTGTCAAGGCAAAGGCTGGGAGGATCCATTACCTCAAGTCTCGTGGATACCTGCGGGTACGCAATTGGCATTTGCGTGTTTGTGAAATCCACCAGCTGCTGTGTAGACCGGAAGTTGCCCCTCAGATAAAACGGCTGGGGTGTAGGCCTCAATCCCTCAAACTCGCGGAAAGGCGAAAACAATGGCTCGTTGAATACATAAATGGCCTGATTAGGGTCGCCCACTACTGTAATTTCGAGTGCAGGGTTGGCATTGAGCATTCGCCTGAGGATAGTATACTGGTCCCGACTGGTATCCTGAAACTCATCTACAAAGATGTGATCATAATCGGGAGCGATTTTCTCTGCCAGATCCTGCGCCAAGATCACAAGTGACCTAAAGTCTACCATATCGTGCTTCTCCAACTTGTGCAGGTAATCGCCAAACACGGCGAGATTCTGAAGCTCAGAGTATTTCATTGAGCGGATCATCTTCACTGTGAGATCGGGGCTCAGTCCCTTGACGAGAGTTTTGGCGTCCCAGTCGTCGGCAACCACCAGAGCGGGCGCCCCTGGCGAGGCGATCTGTCGTTCGCGCTCAATCAAATGACGGGAAAAAGAGTGGAAAGTGAAGATATCAATATCGTTTGTGGCATCCCCCATCAATCCATACAGCTGGGCTCGCAGGGCGGCACACGCCTCGTTGGTGAAGCTAGCGGCCAGGATCCGGCTGGGGTCGGTGCCATTGCGGATTTTGTGCGCGATGCGGTGCCCTAAACAGTACGTTTTGCCAGTCCCGGGACCGGCAATGATATTGGTAAACTGGTGGCCACTGTTTATAGCATCTCTCTGCTCGGCAGTGACTCGGTCGTCGTAGGCGTCGTCCTCTCCCACCTTTATCATCTTGTACAATAGTAAGGGGAATGCCACGAGTCAGCGTACCCCCGGAAATCTGGACACTCGTGGCGGAGTTTTTGGATGTAAATGCCTTAGTATATACTCGTTTAGGGCTAATATGCAAAAGTGCGTACATGGTTTTCTTGTCACCAAAGTATTGGCTCTATCTGAACCCGTACCCCAACTGCAGTACCAACAGAGAGTTTCTGGAACGAGTAAACAGGCTTCCAAAGGAGCATCAGGCGATCCTGTATAAAAGATGGAGGCAAAGTGCCGAAGATCGCTTGTATCGGCTCACCAGGCAAGAGGTAGAGTCCCTTCCTGTGACGGCCATAGATGTGATTTTGCCACTGTTTAGTGAGGTCATGCTCGGCCGATCGGGGCTCTGGATGGCCCTGGATGGGGAGACTGTTCTTGGGTTGAGGCAAAAGTGGTCTTTTCTCAAGCACGACCCTAACTTTATGCGCTGTGCGACCAAACTCAGCCATTATCTATGACCCACACTGTATGCATGGGTTGAGCGCACGGGTTGAGCGCACGGATATTGTTTTCAGAAGTGATTTATTGTGTGTAAAGAGCGATGGCACTGGTTGGACGCGTCCCCTTCACACACCTGCATTAATTATATATAAATATATAGCTAACACTGCATTCTAGTTCTTGGCCTTGCGGATTAGCGCCAGCAGCGCAACGGCAAGGGAGAAAAGCTGCTCCTTGAAGAAAAACAAAAAGGCAGAAGTGAGAGCACTCTGCACAGCCTTGGTAGTGAGACCATTGTAGAGGCCGTTGATACCGTCTCTAGAGATGATATCCTTGACGCCCTGGATCAAGCTGCTCGAGCTGCCGTCCTCTTTGTTCTTTACCTGGAGGCGGCTCTTGAGTGTGATGTATGGATAAGTGGTGGCAGTGGCGATGATCTTTCCGAGTGCACCGATAAAGAATGCATCGAGAGCAGTCATACGGCGCTTCTTCTCCACGACCTGGCGAAGCTGCTCGAAAATGGTGTACTGGAGAACCGGGTTGAGGACCAGCACAAGGGCAGGCCCGATTCCAGCAAAGAACCCCTTGACACCGGCACGGTTGTAAATCTCCTTGACGGTTTCGGAAGTGGTCCGTTTCTCGCCACCCACAGTCATACGGGTATTCACCACCCAGATTGGGTTGGTGGTGATTGATGTCACTGCACCGGCGATCGCACCGGCGGCCATGCTCTGGGGCGTACCCATATTGCCAGCAGCATCCTGGAAAAAGGGTTTAGCACCCTCATAAAAGTAGTAATAGACGAAATTGGTCAGGGAGATGCCAAACAGTGCACTGCCAATACCCGAGTAGAGGCCCGAGATGCCTTCTTTTTTAACAATTGTTTCCGCAGCCTCCACCGAGCCAATTGTTGTCTTTTCCTCAGACTTTTCGCTGCGGAGACTCATGGTCTGAGCACGAGTGGAGAGGGTGATAAGCGGGTAAGTAACGGTCATAGCGAGCATTCCACCACCGGCACCAGACAAAGCATGAGCGATGTTATCGTTTGACATTTTGGTTTTTTCAGTTGAAGAGGGGGTGGGGGTTATATATACTGCGTGGCGGCCCGCATGGGGGGCCCATTTGGTGGGGGTAAGGGTTTTCATGTACCCCAGCTATTTTGTACGGTAATGAACAGCCTCTTCGGTACGCACTATCCTGCATAATCACATGGAAGCACACTCTGAGACCCATGGCGAGGTGCAGCAGCGTCAAGTGCCGGTATTGACGTATAGCGAAATCATTGATTGCATTTTGAATGATAAGCCCGTGCCGGGAATCAGAGATGTAGAAGATAGAGTTCTCGGCTGTGAGGCAGCTTCAATGCCATCACAAGCTCCCCGCAGAAAACCATGGGAGACATAGCCGTGGACATGGTGGTGGACATGGTGGTGGGAGGCACAGGCCATGGGAGCCACAGGCCATGGGAGCCATAACTCCAACCGTAAACTCCAACCGTAAACCCCTCTTATTTATCTATAGACTTTATTCCTCGCTTTTGTTCGGCCAGTCACTCGCTTGCATGTGACGGAAAGATACCGGGGGAGTCAGACTGAGAGAAGTCTATATGCACTATGTATTCATTATAACTGGTTGAAGAGATAGATTTCGGCGAAAAGTTCAGGCATCGAGCGTCGTGGGGTCTTCCTTTCCCGAGAGTATTCTCATCGAGAGCTCGAATGCCCATAATGCACTGGCGTTTGCAGGGAAGCTTCTGAGAATAGAGGGAGCATAGCCACGGAAAAATTCTCTTACACCGCCTCTCGCATACACTGCTCTAGCCGCTTGTGACCAGGACTTGTATTTAGGGTGATCGACAGAGTCTGTCAATATTTGCTGCTTGACTACATCGCTCGGGTACGCTACAGTCCAGAAAACAGAAGCACTAAGCCCGCCGGCCCAGAAACTGACCGCGGACGTGCTCATATTAGTGTTTTTCTCGAAATATTTTGTAAACAAGTCGTAGGATCCCCACCATGCCCAAAAGTTGGTGCGGAAGATCATTGTTGACCAGAGGCCATGGTAAACGCCCCGAACCAGTCCCTTTTTCGCATAGAGTTGGCGAAAACAGTCAATGGGGCCCTTGTAGAGTTTAGTTCCCGAGTTGTACTGGACCTGTAGCAATGCCTTGACGTACTCCACTGGAGCGGCAACAAAACTCACAGTCCAGCCAGCAAAGACTCCTGCTGCCATCTTGCCAGTTAGTGGAAGCTCCCTCTCATTTGCAAAGAACTGGTTCTTGATGATGCGACGGTAATTGTGGAGACTACCAAGCATGATGCTATCCATAAACATCCACCCCACAAGGGGGGGACTAGCGCCTTTGTAAAGTCCACGCACTCCCTCGTTTCTAAAAGTCTGCCGAAAACAATCAATTGAGCCTTTATATGCGTCGTTGGTTTGCATCCTCACCTTGATAGTATCAAAGGGGTGCCCAACAACTAACTTGGTTACACCCGAAAACACTCCTGCCACGAATCCGATGTATCCGGAAGCATCAGTACCCATTTCAAGTGTTCAAGGCTCAAGTGAAGATATATTTCAAGTTGACTAGCCTGACATTAATAATGACTGCTCGCCGCTTTTCGGGGAATCTCAGTTGAGAGCTATAGTTTTTCATTTACATATTCTATTCAGATTCGTTTTCATACTCTGATTCTGAGACCTCCTCTGATTCTTCATTAGAGACCTCAGAAAGCTCATCCGAGACCTCATCCGAGACCTCAGGGACCTCAGAGACCTCAGGAAGCTCCTCGTCCATCACAGGCTTTGGCTTTTTGTTGGCATTTTTGATATCGTTCCAGAACTCATCCTCTTCGAGCACCCGCTTCTCTTCGTCGTCTTGCAGGATCTCAGCCCACAGGAGCTCCTCGCCTACAAACACTTTGCCGCACGGTTGGCGAGTGGTTCCATTGAAAATGCGGATATAGCGATCCAGTCCTACTGTACAAATAAGATCGTTGCGGCTGGTTACACTACTGGTACCACCCACAATGCCCTTGTACAGACCCAATAGCTTGACCGGGTTGTATTGGTATAGACCGACTTTTGATTGGGTATCGCCAACTATTAATTTCTCATCATGATTATTGAGTGCTTTAAGAGAGAATTTTGAGACTTGTTCCTGGCTAATGGGCTTTTTGGCCAGAGCAGTGTCGTATGTGCGGATCTTACCGTGAGAGGTAACAGTAGCAAACCTAAACGCATCCTCATCGTTTTCCTCTTCACTAGCCAGAAAGCACGCATTCGTGACCAGATTCTTCTCGGGAAGGTCGAGTTTCGCTTTGGGGTTCTTGGCCTGGAACACTATTTGGCCGTCCAAACTGTGAATCTCGGGACGGAGCTCAGGCCCAGAACACAAAACCAGGTTCTGGGTGGGGTGCTTGACAGCAACACTCAGGCCACCGGGAAGAGTGAAAAGGTCCGTCTTCTCGGTCTCAAAATTATAGACTGTGCCTGATCCCTCTTGGTCAACAATGTAGAGCATGTTTTCAGAAACGTCGAGCCCTACAAGATCAGGGCAGTTGGTGATATCTTTGATATGCTCATAGTCGTTGCCGTAAAGGCCTATGTGGCCACTTTTACGAGCAATCACCAGCCCATACTTTGTGAGAACAAACTTCACTACAGGGTTGAGCTTCTCCCCGAGAAAAGTCTTGAATTCTGGCTTGGGGCAGTCGGGATCGGACGTATCAGTATCTTTTGTGAATGTATACTCTCTGATAGAACCTGATTCCACGCACGATACCAGGACTTTCATTTATTACAAATTCTTTTTGGTGAAGGTGCGGAGGTGGAGGTGCGGAGGTGGAGCTGATTTTTATGGTGAAAAAATGGCCACATGTGCTACCTGAATAGTTTATAGATGAGAATGCAGGTCCATTGTTTTGTGATATATACCATATACCAAGATGAAATGATTGGAGACAATTCACCAGGTCAAAGGTTGAATGGGATACAATAGGATACAATAGAACAATTACACTACACTAAAACAGCCCTAATCCGCAGAGTCGATACTTACTATCGACAAGCACTGGAACCGGCCTCCGTTTGTCGGCTTCCAGAACCGCACTTTGCGATCATCGCCCGTCGAGGATAGTACGGTGCCACTGGCATTCCAAGCGAGTCTCCACACCTCCCCGTCGTGACCACTTTGTTCGTGCACGAGCTCCACGGTAAAGTCTGGGGGTGTCACCCTGAATATCCGTAGATAGCCGTCTTTACAGGCAGTTGCAATCGTTTGGTAGCTACATCCGACAGAGGGTGCCCATGCAACGTCCCTAATGAGGCCTCTGTGCTGCGGAAGCTCGGCGATTTTTCTGAGGTTGCCGCTTGAGTCGCGGAAATAGATGAATGCGTCCTCCAGCACACAAACCACTAGATGGTCCTTGTAAAAAATGCTTTTGCACCAATCCAAACTAAAGGACGACTGCAATTGCTTGGCTACGGGGTTGTTGAGCAGTGAGACCTCTGAAATCTGGGTCCAGGAAGTCATGCTGTTTGGTTCCAGGGCCTCATGGATCCTCAGCACTCCATCGGAGCATATGGAGCCTATTTGTAGCACTGATTGCTTTGGGGCGAATTTCAGGTCGTACAGTGGCCCCTTGTAATCTGAAATGACGCACCGTTTCCGCCATCTTTTCCCGCTCTGCTCGGGCTCGTTGGGGTCCTCCTCCCAGATTTTGACCGTTGAATCATAGGACCCACTTGCCAGGATCTGTGAATGCTCGGGCCCTGCCCAGGAAGTGCGAATAACTGCTGCCTCGTGGGCTCTCCACGAGTCGTTGAGCTTCCACTCTCCGTCAATCTTGTCAAAGACCTTGACAGTGTGATCTGCGGCACATGTGGCCATTCTTTCACCATAAAAATCAAAGGATATGTGCGTAATTACATCCACGTGCCCCGATAAGAACGGCTTCATTGTAGTGGCTGTGGGGTAGGTCTCAGGGTCTGGTCTCAGGGTCTGGTCTCAGGGTCTTTGGTCTCAGGGTCTTTGGAGGGTGAAGACTCTATGGCAGTGCAAGAGGTTTATTTGAGGAACTTTTAATTGGAGATGCAAAATCAAATAAATATTTATGGTACAGAGTTATTTGTGGAGTGAGGGTGGTTCTGGGTTCTGGTTCTGGGTTCTGGTTCTGGGTTCTGGTTTTGGGTCCAAGAGTTCTGAAATTGCAGACCCTCCGGACCATCCCAACCCATCCCTCTCACCTATCCTCGTCAGTTTATTTGTGGAGTGGGGGTGGTTCTGGGTTCTGGTTCTGGGTTCTGGTTCTGGGCTCTGTTTCTGGGCTCAAGAGTTCTGATATTGCAGACCCTCCGGACCATCCCAACCCATCCCTCTCACCTATCCTCGTCAGTTTATTTGTGGAGTGGGGGTGGTTCTGGGTTCTGGTTCTGGGTTCTGGTTCTGGGTTCAAGAGTTCTGAAATTGCAGACCCTCCGGACCATCCCAACCCATCCCTCTCACCTATCCTCGTCAGTGCTATCGGAATCTTCGTCATCACTCAAAGGAACACCCAGCCTTGATGTGACGGTGCAAACAATATCCGTCCACTCCCTCATGCCCCCCATCCCGATATCTCCGCAAACAAGGACTTTCTCCACAGGGCGTAGGACCTCAACATAAGGGTAGTACTCTCTAATCTTCGTATCATGACGCTTGGTCACCGGGTTGAGGTACATTTGGGTATTCATGGCCGGTGCCAACAACACCGGCAACGCAGGGTTCCAGACTCTAAACACAGAGGTCAGCAGGTTATCGCAGACGCCATACGCAAATTTGCCGAGTGTGTTGGCACTGCAGGGGGCGACCACGAGAATATCTGCCCAGCGCCGCAACTGAACGTGGAGGTTATCTGCGGTACCGGTACGGCTTCTCCATTCGTCCTCGTCGTAGAGGATTTTGACCTCTTTGGGGAGCTCCACATCCTTGAGAAAAGTCTCGGAATGTTTTGTCACTATTACTTGAATCACAGCGCGCTTTTGGTAAATCTGTCGCAGCCGTTGGACAATCAAGGGCAGTTTAATGGTCGCCACAGAGCCGGTGACGCCAAGCAGAATATGGATCTCCTCCTTTTTTTCCATTTTCTTTTTCAATTTGGGCGCAAAGCACAGCTGCGATAGGTCGGGGGCACCCGGAGAGGGTGCACGTGCCGCCTGCTGTCTGAGCAATGTGGGCGGGTTGTGGGCCTCGTGGGCAGTGGAGTTGTCAACTGTAGTCGTAAATGACACGTTTCTAGGGACTGTGGTCTGCGATGAACCGCTATCGCTGCGGGATCGACCTAAAATACCAGTCATGGGTTGTTGATAGGGGGGAGGGGTTGAGAGGGTCTAACTGGGAGGGTCTGGGGGTCCTGGGGGGCTGAATGCCCGTAAACAACCCCAAACAACCCCAGACAACCCCAGAGGCCAAAATTAAAAATTACAAAATTAGAAAAGAGTTGAAGGATTCATCTCACAGAGCCCGAAAAACCAGCCCCTCAGTCATCCTCAGGACTATAGTAGTTATCACTGAGCTGAAGATCATCAAGCTCATCTAAACTGTTGAAATCGCTTTCCTCTTCATCAGGATAATCGTTTTGATAAAAGTCCTCTGCATTCGAGTCCTCGTCATCTGTATACGCCTCCGTATCCTCATCTTCGTCATGCACAAGTACGAGTCGATCCTCTTCGTCCAAAACACTTTGTTAGTTTCAGTCTTTTCTGGTTTCTTATTTTTTGCAAACAAGCTAGTACTTACATATATCCAACAGATCCAGAGTCCAGCTCTTTTCTGCTATTTTTTGATCCAAAGTAAACATCGTACACATAGTCCTCCGTCTCGGCATCAACGTCCCCTGAGATGTACTCATCAAGCATCTGCTTGATTTGGGGTGGTACTTGTGGCTCTGACGCTGCCGTTGTGTTCTTTGCGGTCTCTCCCTTGCGGCGTTTAAACACTCTGCGTTCACTGGTTTCCTGGAGAGTGAAATTTGTGTCGCCGTCGGGGATAGCAGTATCAAAGGTGCCGGCTAATTTAAAGACTAGGTTATCATCGGACCGCTTGTTCTTGATCATGAGCGCTTCAAGCGGGTCCTGCCCGCGTTTACGCTTGATCTGAACAGTGGCCATCAAGAGGGTTTGTCAACAAACGGGGTGTGGAATGAGGCGGTAGAGGTTTGGTGAGGTTTCTAGTCTAAAGCTGTATGACCTAGCTGATATTAGTATAGCTCTCAATGCATACATATTTCGATTGATCTTGTTGCAGCGTGATTGCATGGGGACTGTCCTAAAGAGGAAATAAGACACTGAGCTGGGTTAGTTGGCCCATGAAAAGGGCGCCATGGTTAAAATTATCGCATAAACAGACCCGCACACCCACAATCCTACACTTTGTGCCTGACTCGCACACACTCCTACGTTGTCGACCCACACTCACCCACAAGGTCGACCCACATGGTCGCACACTTCGACGCTGCCAAATGGTCGCCGCATATTATCTATCTAGAGATAGCCTACCGCCATATAAAAGCAAGCACTCGGCCGCACTCTCCCTTCAAACATAACCAATGTGGTTGAAAAAGACAGATGTTATCGTAGTAACTGGCGGCGGCGACGGACTTGGTGCCCAGATTGTAAAGCGGTTTGCCATGGATGGGTTCACTGTGGTAGCACTCGACCTGAAAATACCAGAAGATGCTTCCCAGTTCGAGTCTGTGCTCTATATCGAATGCAATATCACCAGCATTGCCTCACTGACACAAGCCAAAGACGAGATTGAGGCCTCGCTGGGCTCCCCCACAGTTTTAATCAACAATGCTGGTGTGCGAAGAAGCATGCAGATGCTGGTAGACACTGATGTGCAGGACTTTGAGCAGACGATCGATGTCAACTTGACGGGAGCGTTCAAAGCCCTCAAAATATTCTTGCCCGGTATGATCCTCAAGGAGCGTGGTTTCATTATAAACGTTGCGAGCGCTTTGGGGTTTGTTAGCCCCGCAGGATTGAGTAGCTACGGTGCCTCAAAAGCCGGGATCCTCGGGCTTCATGAATCGCTCGTGCACGAGAACTCCCGCTACGAGTTTATCCGCTTTTTGCTGGTGTGTCCGGGGCAGATTGACACAAAAATGTTTGATGATGTTGCTACCCCTTCCAATATACTGGCCCCTATTATCTCCCAGCTTGCCCTGGCAGGTAAGATTGTTAACCTGGTCGAAAGGGGCAAGACGGGAAGACTCTACACACCTCTATACGTGAGCTTCCTGCCAATCATGCGAGCCTTGCCTGCAAAACTGGCGAAAATATTTAGAGATCTCTCTGGCGTTGATAAAGCCACAGAGGTTCGCTAATAGACTGGATTATGTACAGCACTATAAAACGCAAGTTTGAATCTGCAGTAGACAGTGGAGACCTAGTATTCACCCAGACAACTGCAGAACCCACCCAATGGAACGGCATTGAGGTTGTTTATACATTGGCTCCGGCCCTTGCCAAGAAGGAGGGGGACACCAAGAAAGATGATGGCAAGCACCCCGGGGACCCGTGGAATCCGCCAGAAGAAGCACTTTTAATCGAAAAGGGAGATACCCATTCCGTTGTTCTCAACAAGTTTGCTATTGCCAAGTACCATTTCCTAGTCGTAACCAACGAGTTCCATCCCCAAACGAGTCCTCTCAACGAAAGCGACTGGCTGGCCTCAATGACCACATTGAGAGACGCAAACAAACAATCTGACAAGCGTCATGTTGGCTTCTTCAACAGCGGTGAGAACTCTGGTGCGTCGGTCGCTCACAAGCATATTCAGATTATGACTCTCCCCGAGAGTTTCCGCCCATTCCCTGATACGCTTGCGAGGCCCTCGCCCAGCAAAACCACCGAGGTGGCGGTAACAAATGACTCTAAAGTTCCGTTTAGCCATTTCATTGCGTACTTGAACAAGGACGCCCCTGTGGAAGATATCATGGTGGCCTACTATGAGCTCATGACGCGGGTATTCACTGTTCTTGGCCGTCACGAAGCTAGTCGCAGCTTCAATGTGGTTTTCACTGAGGAATGGATCCTCGTGACCCCTCGCAAGCAAGAAAAAAGTCAAGGCATCAGCATCAACTCCCTGGGGACTATCGGCCTTATTCTGGCCAAAGACGACTCCCAGCACAAGATCATCAAGGAAAAGGGACTGCAACTCATTGAGGAGCTTGGGTTCCCTAATGAGGGCGCCGCAGACTTTAATGCCAATATCGACACCCACATTCAGTATTAGACTAGATACTTGTAGTAGCTAAGTAAATACTACACTAGATACTAAACTAGGTACTCGTCTATATACAAGCCCAGTTTAGCGAGGTTATCCAATAAATAATTGCAAAAATCTTGGTAGTCAAGGTTTGCTTTTTCGAGCTCTTTTTCAGTGATCAGAGCTCTGCAAGGCTCGTCAGTTACCTCCTCAAATGTTGTGTGGGTGATGATTCCCAGCCATGGATTATTGGCCAGTGCGAGGTAATCAGTGGAGTCCCCCAGAATTGTCGCTATCGTTGATTCACCCTGAATAGCAGTTTTGATTTCTGCAACACCGTGTGCCCACTGGCGGCAGAGAAATAAACCTCCCGGGAACTCTGTGATTAGTCTGTATAAAATGTCAGAGGGCGGTACAAGGCCCGTTTGGTCATAATAGAGGACAATAGATATACAAATGCGGGGGCTGATTGCCTTTAGCTTGGTGCACAGAGTCGCCATAAGATACTCGCCCCGGGCACCTAGCCTAATAATCTCAGGGATCATCGATGCCGGGTTACTGGTCCTGGAGAGAGGAGCAAGCAGTAGTTTTTTGAGCCTCTGCTCGCCTATATCTGGCCAAAACCTCAAGTACTTGAGCATAATGGTGACTACAGGCGAAGGGGTCCCATCCCAGGTTCTCAGAAACTGGTAGCAGTACTCCTCAATTGGCAGCAGCAGGTGATTACCAGCCGCTGCTAATGGATACAGCTGCGCCAAAACATTGGCATTCGAGGTAGGCGTACCCTGCTGGAGCGTCGTGGCCACCCTAGTATAGAGGGGCAAGAGGGTATCAAGGTCGTTTTCTCTCAGTTTTGCCGCCACATTGCTGGGGATTTGTGCGTACTCTGCGGATTCGAGGCCAGTTGGCGGGATATATATCTCTGGTGGAGAGTGGACCCTCATGGTGCGAATCAGAGCTCCAATAGCCGGGTGCGGGTCACGGTCATAAGCAGCACATAGCCTATTCACACGACTCTGTAGTACCATACTTGAATCGGTTATGGCTACCAGTAGTTTGGCACAGGCCCTTTTGGGCGAGCCATTGAGTAGTCGCTGAAACAGAAACCCGAAATACGCACGGAGGATCTTTTTCGTGGTTCCATCCAAGTTGCTAAACAACTGGTTCAAAATAAGCTGCTGTTCGCTTCTCTTTGCTCCAGGAAGCTTGCCCAAATGGCTGAGCACTTGCTCGTGGGCATCGACTGCCATGACAAACCCGGACGAGCAGATCAATCAAATCAATCAAACCAATGAGAACGCTAACATAGATTATGAATTAAATATGCACTACGAGACTATGGAGAAATCTCTTTATAAGTCACCCTTGCAGAGAGGCTGTGCAGCGGCGCCGGGGGCCAGCTCGGGAGTAAAGTTGCCAAACAGACCATTACGGTCGTAACCACTGCGGGCACGAACATAGGGATCCAGCTGCCAGTAGTTCTTGCAGAGGGCGTTCATGATTTCGTCACGCTTGCTGTGCAAGTTCTCGGAAGCAGTGCCGTCAGCCTGGATCCACTCGAGAGTGTACTTGTCAAAGTCATCAAAAATGGCAGCACGCTCGGCCTCGATCTTTTTGCGAGTCTCGACATCTTTCATGGGGGCATTGAGCTCAGCGACGGGCTCAGCCCACCTGTACTCACGAGTCTTGGTACCACCGAGTTCCTCGGGCAGCTCCTTGGCATCAATCTGTTTGAGCAAGTCCTTCTCGTCCTTGGTGAAGGAGATCTTGGAAGCAACAACAGGGTCGAGCCAGCCTCTGATCATAGCCCAAACAGTGGAGAAAACGCGAGGGGCGCGGTGCAGGTAGAGGGCACCAAGGGACTCGGGGTAGTGGGCCTCAAAACACTCAATGACAAACTTGACAACATCAGTGTCCATGTTGTGGAGACCGAATCCGCCAAGGTCAAAAATGACAAGGGCAGTCTCGAGGTCGCCATGGAGACAAAGGCGAGCCTCCTCCATGGTGAAGATGGTATAGCGGCGCATAGCAATAGAGGTTTGCTTGCGGGGGTCGTGCTTGCGGGCAGCAATGATAACTATAGGGCGGCCCTGCTTGTCCTTACCCTCGATAACGGACTTTCCAACACGGTACTGGTTGATAAATCCCTCATCGGGCTCCTCGTTAATGTAGTAAATGTCGCCACGCTCGAGCGTCTGCTCAACGTTAAAGTCATTACAGCGCCAGGCCATAGTGCGGGCGATCATGGCGGCGGCATCAGCGACATTCCACTTGCGGGCACGCAAAAAACGCAAGAGCAAGCGGTCAAAGTTGTCGTTGCGGACCTGATCGCGGTACTTTTGCTTTGCAGAGGCAAGACTAATGTTCTTGTCGGCAAAGGCCTTCTTGAATCTGTTCATACCATCCTCATAGTTCTCCTCGTTGGTGATGGTCTTGGTGCTGAAACCAAAACGGCCCCTCTTCTCAATGGGAGCAGGGGGCTTGCCGCCAACCTTGATGCTAGAGGGCGCCATGCCAAAAGTGGTCATGATAATCAAGTACAACTCCTTGAGTTTGTATTCTTGCTCAGAGGTCAAATGATTGTAGTGGCCATCAGTGGGAGCGGGGACAGACATGATGATGTATACGTAGCAGCTCAGCGCGCGCTGGGCCTTTTATAATGTAGCGTATATGCAAGGTCTATGCACGTCGGAGGAACATCCAAGCGGGTTATGACCGTCAAGTATGCATGACAAGGGTCGGATCGTGCCCTTTAATAGCTTCCAAGAGCTTCAATGGCGCAACATTCATTCGCAGCAGGTCTTTGTTGGCGCCTGTGTGTCGCATAGCCTGCGCCCGCTGCAAGCACGTAAAATACCCCACTTTGGGGTGGGTGCAAGCCTGCAGATCAGCATTTTAGAGCGCAAGAATCGCAGTGTTTTTGATATATATTTAACTTGAGTGGCCCAGGAATCGTCTTTACTCAACAATTCTGCGTTTGGTTTCGATCTTTCCCCCCTACCCCTACCCTCAAAACGCAAGCTGGCATCAAGAACCAAGATACCAAAAACGATAGACTTGCTATTTTCTGCACGATGATCATAATCTCTAGGGTTTCTATTCAACTCTGTATCTGATGTCTATTGTCTACTGTGTCTACTGTGTCTACTGTGTCTACCCTTAACTGGAGATACCAGCAGTCACCCACTCTCTAGTGGGCCTTAGTGGGGCGTAGATAGATAGTGACAAGTGCCGGGCGCCCCCCATTTCGGGTTCCAAGAAGCATTTGGTCTCGCAATTAGAAAACCTCTCATTAGTGCTGAGCTATTAAATTAAAATATATAAATATCAAGAAGCTAAAGGGCCTGACAGCGAAAATAGTCCCGCTCCGAAACGGCCGTCCCCCGCATTTAGAATTTCGCTGCACCTCTTGAGGTGGGGATGAATGCGCTTATGCAGGCCCGCGAGTACGCTGCGTTTCTAGATGTAGATAGAACCGATAGTAGCGTAAAAGTGATAGAAGCGTAAAAGGTGATGGTAGTGTAAGGTTAGTTTAGCTTGGAAGTCTTGCGCTTTGCCTGGTTCACCTTGGAGTTGACGGTGTGGACCTGTGAGTCGAGCTGCTCCAGTAATGCGTTTTGCTTTGTGAGTTCGTCGTCGATTGCCAGGCCCAGTTCCTTTTGGCGGGAGATGGCGACCCTCAGCTGCTCTATCTGCGTATCCTGGTCCCCAATTGCGTTGCGCTGGTGGCCAAGAAGCTCGGTATTGTTGAGTTTACGCGTCACCTCCGTCTCGCCAAGCACTCGTCCGCTTGAGGTCGGGGAGAACGCTTGGCGACCGATGGAACTGTTGTCTTTTTGGAGAATGTTCAGCACTTGCATCTCGAGCTGATTGATTGTCGACAAGAACCCCTCGACCATTGATGCGCGGCGGGTCTGCTCACCAGCCCCGACCTCGCTCGAGGCGCCCACCAACAGCTTTTGAAGCTGCGTCACATAGCTCTTGGCCTCCAAACACAGTTTCCGCTTCTTTGCTGGAGTATCTGTGCTCTTTGCCTCGGCAATCAAGTCCCCTACACGCGACGATACCTGGAGCCAGTCGGTATTGTGGGAGGTCTCCTTTCGGGTGATTTTAAGGAAGCTTTGCACGGTAAGAGTACGCAGATACTCGGGGTTTCGTACTAGTGCCCGCATCATTAGCTCGAGGTCTTGTCTTCTCTGCTCGCAAGTGGCTGCATCATTGCCGCCAAACCATTTTTTGGAAGGAAGAGGGATCGGTAGCGGCTCGTCCATCTCCTGGGCGAAATCATCGGCCAGCTTGACGAAATCATTAAACCGTTTATCAATTTCAACAACGCCATTGTCTGTAGTAGCGATGATCTTGTATAACGTCGGTGACCCGAGAATGAAGCTTGGTATAGACAGTTGCATTAGACAAGCCTTGGGGGGGGCAGATGGGGGAATTTAAAGATAAAGGCTGCAAGGAGTAGAGAAACAAAGAAGTAAAAGCGAGCTGAAAACTGGTAGAACTAACCAATTGAAGCATTAAATAGGCTCAAGCACAGGTACACAGCTACTTTCCCTGGCCTTTTGCACCCAACCAAGGTATAGGTACACAGCTACCCACCCTGGCACCCACCCTGGCACCCACCCTTGCACCCTCTTGCACACCCACCCAACATGCGTCCTATTGTGCTCAGTGGCCCCAGTGGTACCGGTAAATCCACCCTCCTCAAAAAACTCTTTGCTGATTTCCCCAACAAGTTTGGTTTTTCCATCAGCCACACCACCCGTCAGCCCCGTAACGGTGAGAAGGACGGCAAGGACTACTGGTTTGTTCCTACTGAGAAATTCGAGAGCATGATCTCCAATAAAGAGTTTATTGAGTGGGCAAAGTTTGGTGGCAACTACTACGGCACCTCCATCAAGGCTGTTTCTGACGTTTCCGAGACCGGCGACCGCAGATGTATCCTCGATATCGATATGCAAGGTGTCAAGAGCGTCAAAAACACCAATCTCAGTGCCCTGTTTGTCTTTATTGCGCCTCCTTCTCGCGATGCTCTCAAGGAGCGTCTTCAGGGTCGTGGAACCGAGACTGCCGAGAGCTTGGAGAAGCGGCTGGCTCACTCCCACGCTGAGCTTGACTACTCTCAGGAGCCCGGTGCATACGATACAATCATTGTTAATGATGATCTCGACCGCGCATACAACGAGCTCAAGCAGTTTGTCACTGACAATTAGGCTAGGTGCAGGTAAGGTCTGGTCGATGCGGTGCTGACGCTGATTATTAGTTAAAGTTATATTCTGGGCGGCAGCTTGGCCAGGTGTATTGGAGACTTATAGATTGATAACGCTCTCTAGCCGCTTGACCCTTTTGATAATAGTATCCTTGGATATCACCGGTAGCTTGGTTCAATAAAATATAGTAAAATCCCGAAAACGAGACCCCGCTAAGCTCCTTTTGCTGATCCGGGATAAGGAATTTCTCCTTCCATCGCATGTATACAAACTGTTGGGCTGCGGGATCGTCCTCTATGAGTTGATCCAGGCTCGCGAACGGTGCAAATCGCTTCCAGTGCTGAAAATCGCTTTCCGACGTTGCACCCCACTCATTGTGTCTGGTTATGAACCCGTGCTCTTGTCCAATGATCTCTCCTTCAAAATACGTCGTCATTAGCGGGATCGTTTCGGTGATTTTGGTGGTCTCAAAGTAACCGCAAACAAAGGCATTGGCAAGATCCACGCTCTTGATTACCACTCTGACTTCATGGGTTTTGCTTTCAGTCATTTGCGTGCCTCGAAACTCAGCGCCAGCCCGGAGTAGTAGCGTATTCTTAACCTGGCCGCATGCAGTCGGCATTATCAAGATTGGTTTGATAATGAGCGACCACAATCTCACCACAAATAGGTGGGTCCCTATATCTTGCCATGACCTCACGACCCTGAAAAAAGAGCAAGGTGGGTTCTATTTCGGCAAATACCGGATCGAGCATGTCTATATGGTGGGATGGATCGAACGGCCGGCTCAGGTCAACGGCCAGCCTGCGTTTATCCTCAACGATAGAACAGGCAAAGAGATAAAGATTATGTTTGCTTCGGCCCCAGATAACTCGTTGCAGGTGGTGGGCTCTTTTGTCAAGCTCTACGGGGCTGTCAAGCTGCACGAGTCGAGGACCAAGTTTGGGGTGGTGGTGCACCGATGGCACATCCAGCAACAAATACCCTTTGATGAGGAGGTGGGGCTTTATTATGAGACTGCAAGAGTCAGAGAAAACCTCGAGAATGGAGGGTTCGATAACCTCAGGGACGATACTCTGGACGGTATCGGGACGTCAGAGGCCTACATTCAGAGCATAGAAATGTCGTCAAGAGACATCGAGCCGACCCAGCCAACTTTCAACACCAGCAGGGCACCCCCGCTATCAAATCTTTTATCACTTAGTCGTGGAGGGTCCATCTTGGTATACCATCCTGCTTTTGAACACATAGCTACAATCAAACCGTCTGAGCTGTATGTGTCGCCAATTGCAAGGGGTGCAAGCGGGAATTAGCTTCATGTGTAAGTGTACCCTAAATCCAGGTCGCCCCTACATCCAAATGTAAATTCCTCACACCCTCAAATAGCATCCTTATAGACAGCATCGTAAATACATCAACGCCCCCTCAAGACTCTAGACTACATCATTTGACTATATAAACTTGATCACTACAGTAAAACCTATTTCCTTGAACACTAAAATCCTCTTAAAAGTACCTTCCCTCCAAGCACTCCACTTGGTCATCAAATGCCTACAGCATCAGACATGTCATTGACAGGAGATCAGTCCACAGACCAGCAGTTCAGCAAAGTTCTAGCAGAGGGGACCGCAGAATCTCTTCAGGAGACTTTGCGTGATGCATATATCATAAACGATTATGGTGAGGCCGTGCAGCCGGTGGATTTCGTAGCAGACAATTGTGTAGAGGCTCTGGCGTATGTTTCACGCCGCAACTGGTGCGAATCAAGCGAATACACAGAGCAGGAGAGCCGGGTCTGGCAGCTGCTACATTTCCTCCAGTCAAAGCCCCCCATCAAAAAGGTGTGCGAGTTCTTTTGGGGTCAAGTGAACATCTCGCAAATCACCAACGAGGAGGGCGACTTGGTGTTCTGGAACCTCGCCACCAGCAGAAGGCAAGATGCTGCCAATCTCTGTCAAAATCTCGAGCGCTGGGACCTCAAGTCGCTGATTGAGTGCCAGGATGATGCCCTGGTCAGGGCCCACTGTAAGAACGTCCTCAGCGCCGATGTGGGCTTTCCTCTCTGGGAAGTTGGTATTTATTCTCTTTTATGTGGAGATTTCGAGCACGCTCTGCCGCTCTGTAGTGACTGGGAGCAAGAACTCTCGGTTCGCCTCACATGCTCGCTGATGCATGGCCTCGAGACCTACAGCCAGGTAGGCGAAATAATGTCTCTGCTCACAAATTCCACTAATATTGATACGGTCAATGCCTGTGAGCAGCCCTACTACCAAACTATCACCAATATCATGCTGGGTAAGGTCACTGAATTCCTCGAGAACGATGCCCAGCAGATCCTCTCCACGGACCGCAAACCGCGCACAAACCAGAGTTATCTCACTAATATCCGCCTCGATGCTCACCTTGCTATTATTTATGGCGTCACGCCGGCCACTGAACCGCTTGTCCATGCCTATATCGAGATTCTGCTGCTGGCAAACTGTGCTCAGATTATCCCTTCATATGTGAGGTTCCTGGACAAGGGTCTCCAGTCCAGCGTGTACGGTACTATTCTTGGCCGCCTGGATCAGAGTGCCGAAGAACAAAGTATTCAGCTGGCATTTGCGCAGCGGTACAAGATTGATATCGAGGCTGCTGTTTTGGACCTTGTGGATGCATGCTTCAATAGCTATAATGCCGCTTCGCTGACCCACAAAAATCTCTCCGACCTTGACCCGGCTGGTGAAGAAGAGCACAAAATGATCTCGGCCCTCACCTGGTTGTCGCTTTTGCAAAAGTGGGACCAACTGGCCGCTGCATCCAAGCAACTGCTTGATATTTGGCTGCCCCGTTACCAAATCGGGGCAGCCCTTGAGCTGAACCGCGAACTTTCCTTGGGCAGGATCGTTAGCGTCAGCCATCAAGACGATCCCAACTCTTCATTGATGATCGAGTTGGGTGCCCATCATAGCATATTGGCATTTCTGAGTGCGATCCTCGATAAAAGAAAGGGCCACTCCCTTGTTGTCCGGCTGGACCAGGTTGATCAGTACCTCGGGGTCGGTCTCGTTTCGCCTGAGGTGCGCAAATTTTATGTCTATTACTGCTATGACCAAACATTAAAGTACCTGAATGCCAGCAAAGACGCGGGTGCCCTACTACTGGACCTGGCCACTCATATTAGCAGCCGTCCCGGTGTGTTGGAGCTGCTCAACAGCAACAAGTTTCTGCAAGACCTCATGAGGGATATATCTGCCGATATCACGGTCCACCCGGAGCACATCTAGCGCTGCACCTAGCGCTGCATCCAGCGCCGCACCTAGCGCATCTATAGAATTTCGATATTTTGCTAAAGTTTTGTTAATTATATGCACTTTCTGCCTTTTTTCCATCTCAAACCAAGTTCTTTCTGCTGCCCTTGAAAAAGTACTGGACAATAGTGACGTTCACAACCGCGATTCCAACAATAAACGCGAGCTCAAAGATGCAGTACCAAAACACGCGGCTCTCGGTACTCTTGACGGTGCTCTGATTACGCGCGTTTCTGGTCTTGTAGTATTGCTGGCTACGAATGAGCTCAGAGATACGCCCCTCCAGGCGCTGGACGTAGCCTTCAAGGGCTTTGGTGTCGGGCTCAACGGCTATCTTGGGGAGCTGTGCGCGAAGATGAGCAGTATCAATATCAAAGTCAAACTCGACCTTCTTGTCTGCAAAAGTAGACATTTCGTTGTAAAAGCAGAGCTCGTACTCGCCGATCTGGTTGGCGACAAAAGCAAACTCCTCGTCGCTTGCCTTTTCGATCTTGCGCACAACAGTGCCGTCGGGGCGCTTGACAATCGCGTCAACGTCAAAGCTACCACCGGCCATCACGTGGAAAGACACGGCGAGATTGGAGCCCTCGATGTGGCACTGGGCAAAGTAGCACTGGCGACCGTTGGCAGGAACACTAATCGCCAAAGGAATGGCCAAACAAAGGTTGACTAGCGCTAACCAGAACATCATCATGACGTGTCGTGAGAAATGAGTGAGAGGGGTCTTGTGGGGTACTGGGGTGGGGGAGGGGGACCAGCCCCTGGACAGGCTTGGTTCCCAATAATGTGAAATAAATAAATTATAAAATTCCAAAATAAATTATAAAATTCCAAAATAAATAAAAATTCAAACTAGATTGTTAATCTGACGGCCCTGTGCACCCAGCCTGGGTTACTTTGAAGGCAAGGTGCCGCAAACGCCATGGACTCTGGATTACACTTGACGCACTCTAGTGTAAACTCATAGTCACTCTGTAAATCCAATGATGCAAACTGCAACTTGAGAGCCTTCCCCCATGTCGAAACAGCCAAAAGCACAATGTCCCGGTTCCGGGTGAAGGTGGAGTGGCAGTAGCAAAGTGCTCTTCCGGTGTTTTGCACAGCGGCCGAGACTATCGTTTTGTTTTTCTGGAGTTTTGCATGAGCATACTTGAGAGCAGTGCCGTTTTGTTCAACTGCTGCCAGCACAATCTCTGCATCACCCTGGTATCGTTACGGTAGCCGCTTGAGGTGGCGCCCATTACTGCTTACTGCTAGATAGCACAGCTTGCGGGACTTGCGCAGAGTACGGGGTAGCTTCTTGTAGCCGCGGTTTGTATATTTCACCGCTGCCTCTGTTATTAGAGGGATCTCCATCATGGGGCCCTCGAGATGTTCCAGCCACTCATTGTAGTCAATTGCTTCGAGGGCAGCAAGATTCATCTCAACGTCATGTTTGAACACGCTAGGGCCCGCTTCGATCATTTTTCCATCGGCAGATATAGCTGCAAGAGTAGGTTGGAGTGAGGCGAAGGAGAGACCTACTACAACAATAGTTGGATATTCAACTGTCGTACACCCCCCTACCCACCGTATACTGTTCCACTTATGGTGGTGCGCATGCACGTTGAGCCATATCTTTGAGTAAGATGACCCAAAGCTCAGACGACCCTATCAGTGCGTTGAGAATTGGGAAATGTTTTGAGACATGCGTTCGAGATCCAGAGATTCAGAGATCCAGAGGGGATTTCTGGAGATCCAGAGGGGATTTCTGGAGATCAGATCAGCACATGACAGCTGGCCGAGAACCCAACTCCCTGCAGTTCTATATTTAGCTGATTCTCAAACCCGTTTGAATCTATATTTGTAAGGTTCAATCATTGACACTTGCCAGGCATAGGGGGGCTATGCTGACTACTGCCTTTTCTGAGGAACCATGATCTATGGAGTGCTCATTATCAACAAAAGTGGGCAGCCGCGGCTGATAAAATTCTACACAGCCCTGGATATGGCTGCGCAGCAAACTCTTATCCATCAAGTGCATGACGTCCTCTCACAGCGTGCGCCCGACCAGTGCAACTTTCTTACCCCACCGGCCATGCTCGCAGTTGACGAGGGCGACGACATTAGAGTTATCTACCGCCAGTACGCGACTCTCAACTTTGTTTTTATCGTGGACCAGCAGGAGAGCGAGCTGGGGATTCTGGATATTATTCAGGTATTTGTCGAGTCGCTTAACCGATGTTTCGAGGACGTTTGCGAGCTGGATCTGGTGTTTGGGTGGGAGGTACTTGAAACAGTGCTCGAGGAGATCATCCAGGGTGGGATGATCCTTGAAACCTCTGTCAAGAATATTGTGGCCGCCGTGGATGCCGCAAACAAGACCCATAACCTTAATTCCCAGGACGCGCTTGCCAACGCTACCCGTGCACTCAATAGCGCCACCTCGATGTTTCGCTCGTACTTTCCCCAAGTCGGAGAACGCAAATTTTAGCAGATTCTTGTTTTCCTTTTACTCTAAAGATGGCTCCATATTGGCAGGCCCTGTTGGCCAGGCCTGTCCCTCCTCACCCCTGCATATGTACCATATATGTACCATAACCCTCACCCGTCCGCATCACAGAGGGTGTGGGGGATGACCGGGGTGACGGAAGTGTTTGGGAAACTGCCCACCTAGCATAGTGTTTTATTTATTAAAGTATGAAAAAATTAATTGTCGGGCAGGGGTCTTTCAATGGATGAACCCGGCAGCTGGTGATAGCGTGGCGGGGCCATAGTTGCTAATTACTATGAAACACGAGTGCCTGAAAAATCACATTAAAAATTCAATGCACGTCTGAAACAGTGTATGCGAAACTGGTGTGTACCAGCCATACTAGTTTAGAGTAGTTTATCTTTAGTACCAACTTCTAGCTCAATCAAAGCCTCCCGTGAAAATAAGTCCACTCTTGTGCAGCTGTTGATCCCCAATTCCCGAGTAACCCCTGAAACTATCCCTTGCGTGTTTTGAAATGGCCCCAAGGTATTCTTTAGGAACCCTCCTGGCGATCGTTATACCCATTAGCGCAGTACTGCTTCTGAGCCTACTGTTGTTGCTAGTTTTTTGCTGTTGTTATATTAAACAGAAATCCCACATTAAGCAATTGAACAAGCAAGTGAGCTTTAAAGCTCAAAATGAGCGCTACAACCTGCGCAAGAAAGCCCCTTCAGGTGAGCACCACCACCCCGACAAGACAAATACAAAGCCCCAGGTACCTTGGTATCGAAACCTTCTGTGCTGCTGCAGCAGCGGAGACGTTTTTCAACCGGAGGCTACTCCATCCGCACAGGAAAAGGGCCTACACTCGGGCCACGGCACTACTTCTCGCTCCAACGATTTTAGCCGCCATAACTCCCAGAAAAAGGCTTCCAGCACACCGCAAAAACATGAAGGACGCCATGAAATGAAGTTTTTATCCGGTCAATTCGATAATAATCCTGGCAAAGCGCCATCAAACCATCATAGGAGCGCCGACTTGGAGCGAAGCTACAGAGGGGATCCACGGGCAAGCAAGCCTGACCGCTCTCGCTCTGGCCCTTCAAGGCATCCCCCTGCTACTGCTGCTGCTGCTACTGCTGCTGTTGCTACTAAAGTTGTTGTGGATGCTCCAGACAAAGAGGTCGCCAAGCACAAGAAGAAACATTCGCGCACGTCCTCCGGTGCTGATGGACTCGAATATGGAACACCAAAGGGAGGCCCTGTTTCTCCATCTGCTGCTGCTGCTGCCAAGCGCAATATCACAAAGGGATCTCCAGAAGACATTCTACCGCCCGCACCTCTTAATTTGAACTCCCAGGGTATTATTTTGACTGATGAGGAAAAAGCGAATCAGAGCATTAACGAGCTCAAGTACTTTGAAAAGTATCAGGCTGAGGCTCTTGAGCAAGAAGTCGCTGAGCGTGATGCGGCCCCGAGAGAGGTACTCGCCCGCGACCCAATGGGCCGTAACGCTATATCGCGTCAAGACTCGGTACAGAATAGTTCCATTTATCCTGAAAGTCCGGTGAAGCCGCCTGTAGAGCACGAGGACCGTTTTGTAAACGACCAGTATCCGATTTCGGGTGAAATGCCCGGTCTTGCTCATAATCGCAACTCAACTCAATACAAATGGCTCGATTCTCCGATTAACCTGGCGAGATTACACCGCGGAGAAAATAAATTGTCTATGGTCGCTTCGTTTGTAGAGCCATTAACTCCTATCTCGCCCGTGGATCAAGCTGATCAGGAACGTCTGCACAATTACGCTTCTTCTGAAGTTCCGGGACCAGGTGATCACTCTCAGGACCCAAACACCACACTGATACCGGGTAGTTTGAAGTACACCAGCGGTGAGGATTCTCGAAACCAGGCGCCAAATATTCAAGGCACACCCGATGGTGATGCGCATACCTCTACCGCAGAAACGCGGACCAAGAGCATCAAATCGGAAGACTATCGCCCTGCTGCTACTGCCGCTGCTGTTGCTGCTACTACTCAAGGCACTGATCATAGTGGAGGACAACAGGCACATGGTCACAACAAGCGGCCCTCTGCCTCTTATCCACGAACCTCAGCTGGTCCTTCTGAAGTTTCAGCATCATTTAGAAATCCCTATGCCAATGCCCCTCCCCAAGCCAGGGGGGCCCCTCAGCCCGGCAGTACGGCACTGCCCAGTGAGTCCAGGAAGAACCAGGGAAGTGTCATGAGCTCAAGTGTTGACGGTAATTCTCAATCGGGCGACAATTCTGACCCCAATTTCAGTCCCAATGTTGTTGACCACTCCCCCCATTGGAAGCCTTCACCGATCGTCTCGAGCACTTGTTCGGTTGCGGATAGCTCCAGCCCCACCAACAACTCTGGAGATAAGTTTGCTTCCATCCCCCTGCAGCTCAAAAATCGGGGTGATGAGCAGGCACATGCTGCTACTGAATCGGGGGGCAAACTAAGAAGTGAGGAGGCCTCTCAAGCCTCTGAACTGGGTACTCTTCGGCAGTCCAGGATTGGCCAGCCCTCTCACAGAACCAACGATTATGCGCGCGAGAGTCTTGCTTCTGCAAGCTATGGATCTGAATGGCACCGTAATAGACCCGGAACAGATTCTAGTGTTGGATCTGAGTATACACATGGCACCTATGCGACAGCTCCATCCAGGGCACCGTCTCGGGCACCCTATGATACAAGCAGGGAGAAAGAGCCCAAAGTTCCAGTGCACAACAACGAACGGATCTTGGAAACGCCGTGGCGATCGCGAAGAAGCCAGAGCACTAGCAGCCGCGCTTCCTCTCTACTATTTTCCGTTTCCGAAAAGGGGTATATCAGTAGTGGTGGGTCGCATCGCAAAAAGGGAAGCATCAGCTCGAGCACCCGTACAAAGCACAAGGATCCCAGTAAGTTCAACAAGCCATTGCCCAAAACACCACCTGGCGGCGGCAAAGCCATCCCGGACGTTTTGAGTAATACTACGTACGATACGCTGGACACTGATTCGCCTTCGCTTTCTCAAGCAGGTGCAGCAGGGCCTATCTCTCTACCCTTGAAGAATCTTCAGGGATTTATGGCCGCGCAACCTGAGGATCAGCACCCACAACCCATAAAGAACGAAGATGGTGTCGTAGCCAATATGGGTGGTATGCTGTTCCATGCTGTTTTCCCATACAATCCCGCGCTTGAGGACGAGCTGCCACTAGCACCGCGGGAAGTTGTGAAGGTTTATCAGGTCTTTGACGATGGATGGTGCTTTGCTCGCAAGGAGAACCCTCTAAGCGGACCGGCACACGGTATTTGCCCCAAAGTCTGTCTCGCAAACATTTCAGTATAGGATCATATATTTAGGTATGTATATGCAATATGTAATGTATAAATTCAACACTCATTGAAGCAAGTGCACTTTTTGGAGTGGCTTGATCATAAACTTCATAATTCGCTGGCCGGCTGCTAGCTCTAACTGCTCGGCTCGCGCTCGCGCTCAGACAAAAGAGCCTGCTGCTCACCACCCACAATATCGGTTGCTCTCGAGAGCAGCTGGCCATCCTCGGAGAACTGGTCCTTTGTGATATGCTGGCGACGGCGGATCATTGTAAGGGCAAACATGATAAAAACCCAATATAGATTGTATGCGGCAACCGAAGCATAAGTTGCAGAGTTTTGCCAGCCCAAGAGTGCATTGAAAATCATCCAGGGACCGTCAGTTTCTGGGTTGCAGCAGTTGACGTGCCAAACAGAGTGGGTGATATCATACGATCCGGGACCCGATCCCTGCTCTGAGGTATCCTGTCCGACGCGCTTGTTAAATTGATTGAGCTCAAAGAACCAGACGCCGCGCGAGAAAAGGCCGGCTGCCACCAAATAGAGGAAACAAGTGGACACCACCAAGAATAGTTGGATACTGACATGTTCACCGTAACGATACATTGCAATGCCGACACAGCTTCCCAGAGCGATGCCCGTCAAGACTGCCAGGGGGAAAGAGCTACTGGGCTGGGAGGCGCCCAGGCCGCCCAAAAACATAATCGCCTCGAGCCCCTCACGCAAAGTGGTCACCATTGGCAAGAACATCATCATATACTTTGAGGTGAACCGTCTCCAGCGCTGGCGGGCGCTCAATTTACCCCGCTCGGCCGCCTCCTCTACTACCTCGTCCCGCTCCACAATGAGCTTTGCGAGCTTGATCCGCCACTTTTTCTTGAGTTTGTTGATTTTCAGCATCTTGATTCCCAAAAAGCTGATCATGATACTGGCAACAATCGAGAAAATGGACTCCCAGAGCTTCTCAGTGGAGTCCCACAGGTTTGTGCCAAGCGCATAGAAAACAACTAGAATCACTGCTCCTATGACTACACAGATGCCCAGTCCAAGCGCAGCACCGATCCAAACTTGCCAGAATAAAGAATTGAACAGCTTCTTTTGCTGGGGGTCCATGGTTCCGGGCTCGCCCATACCTTGACGCAAAAACGCCAAAAGTACACTCACGATAACCGCAGTCTCCAGTGTTTCTCTGAAAACCAGGAAAAACACCTGAACACTAAAATAGTCACTAAACATACCGGGTGTGGAAAAGGTGGAGAGGGGCCTGGGGAGTTTATACGCCCCCGTGGGGGGAGTCACAGGTTTTGGTCACAGGTTTTGGTCACAGATTTTGGTCACAGGTTCTGGTCACGCCGCTAAACTGACGCTGCATGAGGCGTCCGTATTGCTGGTGTAGAGGTAGGATTTTTTTTTTTTTCAAGTTTCCCGTTTTTTTGCTGCAAGGTATATATAGACCAGCGGTGGGTCCACCATGGGTCCGGTCCCAATGCTATAATGTATGTGTATTATATATAAATATATATTAATGCTAAGTTTTTTGTTTCTTATTGCGAAGAGAAGCGACCAAGTCGTTAATGCTTTCTTCCTTCTTAGAGGAATCAGGTTTCCGTTTATTGGACTTTTTGCCCTTGTCTTCTTTGGGTGCACGGCGACGACGCTCGTCCAGTACCTTATCCATAGCTTTGGTTTTCTTGAAATGAGGGTTTGTGGAATCAATTGCGTACTCGGGGTCTTCAAACAAGGCTTGGAAACGGGGATCAGCGGTGTTGAAATCGGCCTCGGCCTCGGCCATTGCGTCTCTCTTTTCGCGGGTTTTGGTCTGCTTGTATTTCTTCTTTTTGTCTTTGGGCTTGCTAGCACCACCCTCGTCATCGGCTTTTTCGTCATCCATGAGCATGAGCTCGAGCTCTGCCTTCTTTTTCGGATCAGATCCTTCTTCCGGCTCCTCCTCTTCCTCGGCAGCCTTGCGAGCTTTGGCTCTCTCAATACGCTTCTGACGACGCTCCTTTTCTTTGAGACGGTATTTATCGATGGTACTCAGATTCTCGAGAGGATCCTCCTCCTCCACTGGCTTGGTGGTGGTGGTGGTGGTCTCGTCCAGAGCAGATTTGAATGTGATCTCCATATCGACATCGCTGTCTTTTTCGTGGTGGTCTGCTGTAGCAGCAGGTTTCGCAAGCAGAGCTCTGTATTTGTCGGCACTGGTTCTTTCGCTCTCACTCTCGCTATCAGAGGCCAAATAGGCACGAAGGTCCATATCATCTTCCTCGGCTCTTGAAAAGGCCCTTGCGGCGAAATCTTTACGCTCCTTGGGGGTCTCGTCCCATGTGAGCTTGGCTTTAGAGTGCTGAAGAGCAGTAGTGATAAACTCTTGAGGAGCGTAATTTAGGGGCACGCTGGTGCATTCATCCTTGGGCTTATCGTTGTCAAACAAAACATCGTCAGGCACATAGCGGATATCAAAAACATTGGCCGTAGCCTCATACTCTGAGCCATCGCAGTTATTGTAGATTGCAGCAGCAGCACCCACAGAGTCGCAGTCGACAATAGCGTAGTAGTATTGGAGACGCTGCAGTTGGTACTTGCGCAATGAGTTACTGCTGTAATCGCGATCCTTATCGTGCTCGTCGCTGGATTGTTTTTCGCTAGATTTACCGGCAGGGCGGTCCGACCGGAGATTGGGGCCCTGGAGCTCTTCCTCGCTCATGCGCTGCTTGCCAAACTCCGAGGGGTAGATGGCGACTGACTTGATCTGAGACCCCTTGGGAAGGAACGAGTTGAAGGTTACCATGAGATCTGCAGCCGCAATGTTATCCCAGTCGAGGTTCACTACTGCCAAGCGGTGCGACTCATCACCACTAGGGACCTGGGACTTGCCGAGATCGTACTCGTCGACCTGGTTGTCAATTTCTGCTTCCTCCTGTTGTGCCTCTTGATCTTCTTCAGACTCTGAATCGCTGGAGCTTGGGCTTTCTTCTCCACTGGACTCGACATTACCACGCATCCTGTCTAGCAGAGACGGGCCTTTGGAAGCCTCGCTGGACTCCTCTGAATCGCTTGAGAGTTCCCGGTCGCCCTTCTGGTCACCCTCCTCGAAATCATAGAATCTTTGGAGCCCTTGTTGGGCAGATTGTTGTTCCAATTTGCGGCCATACTTGTCGGTCTTCACCTTGACCTTAAAGTCGTCGCTTTTGAGAGCACTCTTGAACCGATCATCGATCTGGGATTTAACTGATTTCTTTTTAGGGAGATTAAACCGAGGATCACTCGCAATTGCCTCGAACCGTTTGTCGCTGCCGGGCATTTTGTTTAGGTAACGAAATTTTTCAGGTGGGCCTTTTGCACATGTGTGGTGGGATGCGTGGAATGGCTAGAAAAAATTTTTCTACGTAGGATCAGCTAGCACTAGAGCTACTTGAATGCTAGAAATCGCCTGGTGCCACATCAGCCCACCGTCATGCAATGGCTGCATATGGCGAATGTGCGAGTTACTGTGCCGAGCACTTTGAGTTGGAAGTTAATACAAGTCACTAGAATTATTATAAGTCACTTCAAGTACTAGAGTAACTATAAGTTACTACAAGCACCTACAAGTACTAGAATAACTACACACACGATCTTACATATTCGCTTGAAATACGATCTGATTACCTCATGCATCTATAAGGAGCCTCTTCCCGGTCCGTCCTTGTCAACCTAATCAACTACACACAACTATGGACCTGGTTCTCGAGGGCGCAGATACGTTCTTTTTTGATCGCGCTTACGCCACGCTATTCCCTAAAGGGACCCTGGGCGACGCCATCAATGGCACCCAATCGCTGCTGAGCCCATCGTGGGTCAACATTGGCCGCCGCACAGCAGACCGCTATGGGTTCGCGCCGACCCAGTTTTTCGAGCACACGCAGTGGACGGACGCGTCCGCTATAACGCGCGACTCTGCGATCCGCCAGTTTGTCACGCTGTTTATTGTGACCACGCTTTTTGGATGGATCCTGTACCTGGGGACTGCCTCTCTCAGCTACTATTTTGTGTACGATAAGTCCAATCTCAAGCACCCCAAGTTTCTCAAAAACCAAATTTCGCTGGAGATTAAGCAGGCCACCAGCGCCATCCCGGTCATGACCCTCTTGACTGTGCCGTGGTTTGTTGCAGAAGTACAAGGGTTCGGGAAATTGTACTCCAATATCGCCGATAAGGGTGTGCTTTACTTGTTTCTGCAGTTTCCGCTGTTTTTGCTCTTCACCGACTGCTTGATCTACATGATCCACCGAGGGCTCCACCACAAGCTGCTGTACAAGCACTTGCACAAACCCCACCACCGCTGGATCGTTCCCACCCCATTCGCCTCGCACGCGTTCCACCCGGTGGATGGATACATGCAGAGCCTCCCCTATCACATTTTCCCATTTGTGTTCCCGCTCTACAATGTCGCGTACGTCGCCCTGTTTGGCGTGGTAAACATTTGGACCGTCATGATCCACGATGGTGAGTACATGGCCACAGACCCCGTCGTCAATGGAAGCGCCTGTCACACGATCCACCATCTCTACTTTAACTACAATTACGGCCAATATACCACCCTCTGGGACCGCATCGGCCGCACCCACCGTACCCCAGAGAAGGAGATGTTTGACAAGGAGAGGAAGATGGCCAACCAGACAATCGCTTCCCAAATCCAGAAGATGGAGGAGATCCAAAAGACTGTAGAGGGCGACGATGTCAGAGTCTACGTCAGTGGAGCTTGAGTGCACGTCAGTGCTCTAACTTCTTGACTCTAATCTTTGAATGTAGGTATAATTATTTAAACGATATGATATGAGAGACTGGGTTGTGGCCTCTTGGCCTCTAGGTTGGCTGTGGACACCGACCACCATACAACTAAGCATGGACACGTTCGAGTACTGGAGCGATCTTGGTCTCAAAGTACAGCGTGGCCACGATCCCAGCGATGCGTGGGCTGCGGTGCGCAAGAAAACACCCGAAATGCTCGAAAAGGGCAACACAGCGGCCATCAGGCGCGCCTACAACAAGCTACTGCGGGCGCTGGGGGCCCGTACGCAGACTGTTTCCGTGCAATCCGAGCTCTCTAGTATCTTTATTCAATACTTGGATAAACACAAAAAGGCCTGGAGCCACCGTGTGGTCGCCGTCTTTGGCCTCAAGGCTCTCTGTGATATCGAGAACGAAAACATAAGGGGCATCAGAAACAACGCTTTTATGGTGCTTGCTGACTGCCTCAAGAGCCCCGGAACTAATTTGACCTACAGACTGTCCCTATTGGAGGCATTGGCATCGGCATACACCACCAGTGCTGAGCAAGCTATTGTCAAGCAGGTATGGAAAACAGCGCGCTCGCTCGTGCTTGACAGCTCACTGGCACTTTCTCATGCAGCAATCAAGCTGATGACCGCCATAATCCGCCCCGAATTCATAAAAACGCCCGCCAAGTTTGAGAAACTGGAGAGATTATGCTTCAAGGCATTTGCGCTGGAACTCCCGGTACATGCACTGCTTTGCAAGGCAACTTTTGTTTATGCAGAGTGTTCAGAGTACTCGACTTATTCCACAATGCTTAGGATAGCTAGTGAATACCCCACTGTAGGCCTCACCTCTGCCAATGGGATCATCAAGTACCTGGCCGAATGTTATCTCACAGAGATCCCTAGCGAGCAGCTGCTCGCGTCGTCGCTATCAATGATCACTGCCATTGTGCAGAACCCCAAAATGCGCGACGAGTACCGTCTCAGTGTAGCGTTACAGCATATCCACTACTTGGTGGTTGACGTCATTGCGCACTCGCTCGTAGAGGAAAAACGCAGAATGGCTCTTGTCCAGACCATAGTCACAAAATTGGCCACCACTGACCGTCACCACCAGCTTCTCAGTGCATGTCTTGTTCCTTGTCTTGGCTCAGTACTGGAGCTGGTGGTGTTGCCGGCACCGCTGGCAGATATCATGTATCAGGCTACAATCGCCCTGCTCGAGATGAGCACTGATTGGCATTTATCCCTGCGCCTTGTCGATTTTGTCACGAGATTCCTCAAGTCAGCCCCTCAGTACTTTACCGCCATTGGAGAGTTTGCCCTGGGGAAACTGAACACCTCGGCCAAACTCGAGCATGCTTTGCTCCTGGGTGCTGTACTGACTGCCTCCAACACTTGCGACGACCGTATGGTTGAGCTCAAACCGAAAATCATCGAAAGGGCAATGACCCTTGTCAAGCAAAAAAATCATGAAAAATTCAGTCTCGATTCTTATCGCCAAGGCTGGGTGCTACTACAAGCATTCTGCAGCACCACCCCTCAGGCCCTACGGCTGTTTATCCCCAGCTATGTCTCTTTGTTTTCGCATATGCTGAGCATACCCAATGAGAAACTCCAGGCCAGCGAGCTTCGCTATCAGATTGAAATTTGGAAGCCCACCCTGGACTGTGTCATTGCATTCGGCAAAACCTGTCTGGTCACACCGGATATATCACGAAAAATCGGCAGCCTGCTGCAAGATATCTGGAACTATTTTGGTAAACTGCCCGAAGCCATGTTTAGTGAAGAACCGTTGCTGGGCGAGAATAGGGAAATCAGCAGACGCGTGCTTGCTTGCTACTCAACAGTTAATTTCCACGGCGATTTGCATAATTTCCCGGCTACACTCTTGACCGACTCGTTTGCCTATATCAGCGCAAGTCAAGAGATCAGCTCGCATATCATGGATCATTGTGCTGGCGGTTATAGCCGTGACTATATACATGAGTATTCAAGTGTCTTGTCGGGCACACCTGCTGTCCCCCCTGCTGTAGACATGCTTGACCAGTCTATCAATGTGGTCTTGTCAGTTTTCCCCCTACAGCTCGATAGAGTCAAGGAAAGCTTGCTTGATTCTCTGAGGGCCCACATTGAGGCTTCTTTTGCTGTCCCCAAGAAAAAGAGCTCTGAGAGAAAAGAACGGCGGATCGAGAACGTCGCTTACTTGTTTTCGGGCCTCTGTGCTGCGAACCTCAAAGAACCTCGGCTGGTACGGATCGTTGACTCGGTTTTGAAACTCATGATTGAGCACGATGCCCTGTTTACGTTTGAGGCTGTTGCCAATTTTATCAAGAGCCACAAATCTCTGGGAGGCGACCTGGCCAAGTTCCTTGTCGACCAAATCATCAGCACTGTCGACCAGCCATTCACGAGGGCCAGCTGCTGCAATGCGCTCAGGGCTCTCATTGAGAGTGATGGACTCACAAGCCGCAATCTCAAGGGGATTTATGAGGTTCTGGCCCCCTTGTCCAATGACCCGCACCCAGCTGTTCACATGGCGGCTATTGATGCCCTAATTGCATGTTATTCAGGCTCAGGTCTACTGGACGAGAAATCTGCTATCCAATTCACAACTCTGCTCTCGAAATTGTATGTCTCAGAATCCAATAGCAGCGAGGTTGATAACCTCGAATACTCCAATCAGGAAATGTGCGCCAACAATACGCTCGTGAGACTAAGCCGAGGAATTGCGAGCACTGTGTCGCTAATTGGCCCTAGCCTTCAAGAAAGCGAGACTCTATTCAGTATTTTCTATCGCCTGATCGATCAACTAGACGGATTCTCTGGACTCACTACAAAGTATACCTGGCGGTGCCTTCAAGAGGCGTTTTACTATGCTACAGACCGTATTAATTGGCTCTCTATCATCTCAGATTGGTGCAAGTGTATCACTACTACCTCCAAGTGCCCCCTGCCCGAGTATTATGACGCCGCTATCCAGGGGATTCTTTTATTTGCCAATCGTGCTGCCTCTAAGCTTTTCGAGATCACGGGGCCCCAATTTCAGCGCGACCTTTGGCTCGCCTATGATATCTATCCGTCCCCCTATATCAAACAAATCTTCTCCATTTGGGCGGAGCAAACCGTGACCCTCGAGCCCCAACAGTGGATTGAAAGGCTTCAACACGTGATAAGCAAGCCCAGGAAGTTCACCGATACAGAAGAAGAAGCGGTTGTTAATGTAGAAACAGAAGAGGAGGACGAGAGTTTGGGCCCCAAAGCTGAAAAGGCAAACAACGACCTATTCAACCCCAGCACCCGTAAGTTGGCTCTCGATCTTTTGCTGTCAATCACAGAGTCTCAGCTACACGATAAATCACTGGCTGCTCGCCAAGCATCTCTCATTACTCACAACATTGGCGATATTATCAAAATCGCGTTCAATGCCTCCACTTCGACGGTGCTGGAGCTGCAGATTTCGGGCCTTGCCTTGCTCAATATGCTCATCAAGTACCTTCATGATCTCACCGATCCGGATTTCCCCGAAGTTTCGCTGCTGGAACAGTATCAAGCGCAAATTTCCAGTGCACTGACGCCTGCCTTCAATGCCGACAGCTCGTATGAGCTCGCCAGTGCCGTTATTGATGTTTGTGCCAACTTTGTCGGGTCAGGCATCATCAAAAATGCCGACAAGTTCAATAAAATCCTCAAGATCCTCACAGACCCTTTGCTCTCTGACGAGTTTAATGTTGGCAAGCTCAAACTTGAGCACCTCCAAAACACTGCGCTCAAGATCAAAATCAGCAGGTTCTGGGCCATTTTGGAGGCTGATAGAAGTCCCATTGCCGAAGAAAAAGAAGACATGCTCGGGAAATTGTGGATCAATGCCTTGACCGATTATACCCGCTTGGAATTCAGACCCGAGGAGCAGTCGTATACCTCGTTCTTCACCGAGAGTGTGGACAAATTTGTCCGGTTTAATAAAAAGCAAATACTCTTGCCGGTATATCGCGAGTCTTGGGTCGAGATGATCAGTGCGCTCGCGGTTTTGGTAGAGCGGCACGGTGCGCAAATCATCATCACCCAAGATGAGGACTTTATGTTTGGACTTGTGGGTCTTTGCTTTGCCGAACTTTTGAAGAAAAATAGCAAGAATTCTCTCAATGTTCTCACTTCCCTCAAGCATATTCTTCAGCCCGGGGTGTGCGCTTCTCTGGTCTATGACAATGAGATTTTCCTGGAGGTTGTTGAGGTTTTGGATCGGATTGTGTTGACCGGCTCGGTAGCCGAGAAGGCTCTGGTCATTGAGATTGCCCGAAATCTGGCCGACTCCCAAGCTGATAGCGATGAGAGTGTCGATGACTTGTTTGAAATTTTCCGCACTTGTGTTTTCCCGCTCAAGGAGCTGTTCCCGTTCCTCAATGATCCGAAACTACCCATTAGTGCTAAAGCAGAGGTCCAAATCCCTCTGATTAGGCTTGCATTGGAATCGCTCATTGATATCGTTCAGGTTTTCAGAGAGGTTATCCAGATTGACCAGTATTGCTGCTTGATGTTTATCTTTGAGCAGATCTTCGGCAACGCAACCTGCCAAGAAAAAATCGTGCCGCACATTTTCGGAAGCTACAAGCGGCTAATAGAGGTTATGACTGTCCAGTACTCCAAGAGCCCTGAAACATCTCTACTGATTCAGAAATCCATCTGCAATGCGTTTGTGCACTCTACGACGTTGCTGAAATCTGCCGAGGACGGAACCACCGTCACCAACTCCATGCTAACCTGTATGCTTATCATCTGTACTGCCAGAGATATCCTGCTGCCTGCGTGCGGGAACATCGTGGAGCTGGGTGAGGTATTGGCCCGTCATGTGAAGGGGGGGCTCAAGGTGTCACTACAAAGTCTTCGCACCATTCTCCGTACCTGTAAAGGTGAGATTTACGATAACTTTGTGGCCGGTTGCGTTCCGTGCTTGATGGAACAATTTGTGGTGGCGGATGAGAACGAAAATGTCCCCAAAGATGTGTGCAACCTGCTTGTCGAGTATGCGAAAACCAGTCGTGATGCAAGTACAGCGTACTCGATTGTTATTCCTGCGCTGCTTTTTGTTTTACAAAGTAGCTGGGATACCGAGGAACGCCGCGGCATGTATGTGCGTACCTTGTTATTTATGCTTTTGGAGTCCCATCCCCAGGATTTCAAGAAATATGTCGGTGAAATCAGCAATGAGGATAGAGACGCTATCCAGCAGCTGCTAATGGAGCCCGCAGAGCCCGAGATCATCGAGGAGACCACTTCGGAAATCACTCTTACATCGTTTAATTGATCGCGAGTGGTGCAAGCGGTTTGACGTTTTAATTTTATATAAATATGCATTCAACATGAATAAATAGCCGGCGCGTGTCGGAGCGTATTGGAGCGTATCTGCGTATCGAAGAGTATCGGACCCACAGACCCGCTAATCAGACCCGCTAATCAGACCCGCTGATCAGACCCGCTAATCAGACCCGCTGATCAGACCCGCTGACCCGCTGATCGGACCCACTGACCCTAATCAGCACTGTTCTTGCGCTGCTCGTCCTGCTGGTGCTTGTCTTGCCCACCAACTGGTTCGTAATTGAGCTCCTCTACAACGATATCCTCAGGGTCCTGGCTAAACACACCAGCATTAAGCATGGGAACTTTGTATTCTCCGCCTCTGACTTCCATTTGAGGAGAGCTTGGCTTGGAGGTCTCGAGCTCCTTGAGCAGCTTGGTGGTGTACAGAATGAGCGCAGACACAAAGACAATGGCAATGATTCCTCTGCGGGTGATCTGCCACCTGAGCTGCTCGATCTCGCTCTTGAGTTCTGACGAGAGCTGGACGTTGATTTTGTTTTCTGCCTCCTGGAGCCGGTAACTCAGGGTATTTTCCTCGGTCCGGGCCATGGTCTTGCGCTCATTGATATCCATGTCCATGTCTGCCCGTAAATGCACCGTCATTTCGCCCGCCTCGTGCTGGAGAATCTCCACGTCTCTTTGCAGTCGGGCCAGCTTGCTCTTGTACTGAGTCTCGCGGTTGAACTGGTTGCCGATGGTTTCGTCCTTGATTTCCGAGGTCGCCGCATTGAAGAGGTACGTCTCGTTCTCGGCCAGCGAATTGGGAACGCTTCGGTTCTCTGTCTCCTTGTTTACCTCTTCAATCAGGGCCTTGAGGGTGGTTACAATCGTCTCTGACTGCCGCGATGTGAACCCTGCATACTTCAGCTGAGTGAACGTTTTCTGCGTGTCAAACAGGTGCGGTTTGGGAGCGAATTCCTCGCTTGGGGCCGGTACTAGGATAGCATCCTTGACCTCCTCGGGGGTGAGGTTTTTTTCGAGATCCTGGTAACCATTGTCAGAGAGGTTATCGACAAGTCGGGGCTTGCAAGTAGAGATCAACCGCATGGGAAATTGCAAGCGACATATCTGCCTCACAAGCATGGATATGGTAGTGTGTGGCTTGTGGAGGCTTGTGGAGCACTGCCTTTCTAGGGACAGGGACCTTAATGGGGTCCAAGCTGGGTCTGGGGCCCAATCTGGACCCGCTGAAAAGTTTCTGACGTAATTTTTTCCCCCAATCTCATAAATGAGTATAGACTATAATCTTGCCAATATTTTCGGTACCGTCTACTCACAAGGCGACTTGATTTTCAACGACGACGGCAGCTGCGTGCTGTCTCCCGTGGGAAATCGTGTTTCGTGCTTTGATATCAAGAATAATTCCTCGTTCACTTTTGCATATCAGCATCGCAAAAACGTCGAGAGAATTGCGCTCAATTCGAAATCCACGCTTTTACTCAGCGTGGATTCTGACGGCCGTGCCATCCTCGTAAATTTCCGGTTGCGCACTGTTTTGCATCACATGAACTTCAAGCAAAAAGTCACTTGTCTTAAGTTCTCACCCTGCGGCAAATACATTGCTGTTGCTGCTGGCCGTCATGTCCAAATGTGGAAGACTGTGGACGCCGAGGACGAGATTCAGTTCACTCCGTTTGTGAGGCACCGGGTGTATACCGGTCACTTTGACGATGTCGTCGATATTCAGTGGTCGCGTGACTCGAGATTTTTTCTGACCTCTTCCAAAGATATGTCTGCGAGGATTTACTCGCTACACACCGAGGATAGCGATGCGGCAACAGCCTTGAACGGGCACAAGGATCAGCTCGCGGGGGCATTTTTTTCACAGGACCAGGAAACTATTTATACGGTCAGCAGAGACGGCTCACAATTCGAGTGGAAGTTCAGCGACGACGATGATCGCTGGGTTATCACCGATAAGCACTATTTCAACCAAAAGGGTGGTGCAAAAGTACGCTGCTGCGATTTCCATGCCCCCACAAATCTGCTGGTTGTAGGCTTCAGCTCTGGTGTGTTTGGGCTTTACGATCTTCCTGCCTGCAACACGATCCAAACTCTTTCCATTTCTCAAAATAATGTTTCCACTGTGTCTATCAATAAAAGCGGAGAGTGGATTCTGTTTGGGGCTGCAGATCTGGGCCAGCTGCTCGTATGGGAATGGCAGTCGGAATCCTATGTCCTCAAACAGCAGTCCCACTATGACTCTTTAAACTCAATTGCATACTCGCCCGATGGCACCAAGGTTGTGACGGGTGCTGACGATGGCAAGATCAAGGTGTGGGATGCCACCTCTGGGTTTGCCATTGTCACATTTACGCAGCACCAAGCTGCCGTCACTTCCCTCAAGTTTAGCAAGCGTGGTAACGTGTTGTTTTCGGCCTCGCTGGATGGCTCTATCCGTGCCTGGGATCTCCTCAGGTACCGCAATTTCCGCACTTTTGCCGCCCCCCAACGTTTACAGTTCACCTCTCTCGCAGTTGATCCTAGTGGCGAGCTTGTGTGTGCCGGTTCTTTGAATGATTTCGATATCCATGTTTGGAATGTCCAAACCTCACAGCTTGTCGATCGCCTCGCCGGTCATGAGGGCCCTGTCTCTGCGCTTGATTTCAGTCCCGACGGGTCTACCCTTGCCTCGTGCTCATGGGATCACACAGCCCGCTTATGGAACTTTTTTGGCCGCTCAGCCATGAGTGAGCCCATGCAGCTCCAGAGCGAAGGGCTCAGTGTTGCCTACAGACCCGATGGTAAGCTCCTTGCTGTTTCCAGTATGGATGGTCAAATAATCTTTTGGGATACCGTCTTGTTCCAGCAAACGGGTCAAATCGATGCCCGTAAAGACATTGTGGGCGGCCGTCACGCCACTGACCGCATGGCATCTGAGAATGCCGCTCGCGCAAAGCACATGACCTCAATCACATACTCTCTCGATGGCAAGGTACTTCTCGCCGGTGGTAACTCGAAATACGTATGCCTCTATGATATTTCCAACGAGGTCCTTTTGCGGCGCATTGAGATCTCCAAAAACATGGCTCTTGATGGTACCCTTGAGCAGCTCAACTCCAAAAACATGGCAGAGGGTGCGGGACCCCTCGACTTGATTGATACACAGGGCGAGGCTTCTGATCTCGAGGATCGCATGGACAAGTCACTCCCCGGTGCCCAGCGCGGCGATGCCTCTGCTCGCAAGGTACGCCCCGCCATCAGAGTTGCTGCTGTCGAATTTAGTCCCACCGCACCCAGCTTCAGCTTGGCTTCAACCGAGGGCCTTTTAATTTATTCAGTCGACAGCAAAATCCAGTTTGATCCCTTTGATTTGGACGTTGACGTTACCGTCGATGAGTGCGTTCAAGCTTTGATGCGCCACGAGTACCTGAAGGCGCTGGTGTTGGCTTTCCGCATTGGCGACGCCCCACTGATCGAGCGCGTTTATCTCAACATCCCCCACCAGGATATCCAGCTTGTCGTTCAGGAGCTCCCCAAGGTTTACGTTGACCCACTCCTCAAGTTCCTGGGAGTACACGCGCAGCAGGCCCCTCACATGGAGTTTGCCCTAATTTGGATCGAGCACCTCATCACGTACCACGGCCGCTACCTCAGTGCTAATAAACAAAAGCTCAGTGCCATTATCAGACAGGCCCAAAAATTCCTGATGCAGACCAAAGAATACACTCGAGTCGGTCAGGAGAATCTCTACCAGGGAGAAACACTTTTGCATATTTAATAGTTACTTACTTAATTACGAAGATCTTCTTCTCGTTGTTGTTGTTTGGCGGCTTCTGGCTCCTTCTCTCGCTCCTTCTCTCGCTCCCTCTCTCGCTGTCGTTTTCTTGCCTGCTGCTTTTTTTTGCGAGCTTTTTGTCTGTGATAGTCCGCGACGATTTGTGCGCGGGACTGGGCACCCAATTCGAGCTCCTGCACTTTGAGAGCCAGGATCTCACGGGCTTTTGCACGGTTATCTTCGCGGCTTCTGGAGAATTGCGACTCTACCACCATCCCGGTGGGGATATGCTTGAGCTGCACTTTTGAGTTGGTTTTGTTGATTTTCTGGCCACCTTTGCCCCCACCCTTTATAAATACTTCAGTTATATCTTCTTCTTTGATTTTAGGCCGCGGGGGCAGCTGAGTTCTCCTTAATAGTGCTACCAAGCTAGTGCTAAACCACCTTGCCTTACTCATGCTGGTCAAGGCAGCTTTTTCCCGCATCCTCACGGCAATATTATCATGTATTCTAATAGGAGTCCCTATTTTAGGGTTTGCAGGGCTCAAGCACTTTCTTCTTCAGCATGGTGTGTTTGAGGATGAGTGCCGAGCGGGAATCAATGGGGGTCAGGGATGGGAAGGAATAGGAGGGCAGGGAATTGAGGGGATAGGAGAGCCAATTATCGAGCAGACCAGGCTACTTACACCTCCCATACTCCTACAACCTCTGGAACCCCCACGGTCCACCAATCCTGACCCCAAATACGGAATGATCTGTATGGATCGTATGGTCAAGTTTGACTCTCTCATATCCCTTGGTCTACTTGCATCCGCTGTGGCTACATTGGTTGCATATTTTGTTTTAAACTACATTGGGCACGTTTGTGGGAGTATCACCGGATGCCTACTCGTTGCAGGGGGGGTGTACGTTTTGAGTGTTCCTTCCACCGAACAGGTCTTTGACACAATTGATCGGTACTTTTGGGGGTTTTTGTTGCTATCCCTGGGGTCTCCCTTTGTAGTTGTGAGCTCAATGGACGCAGCCAGTGTCGTTCAGCGCAAACCGATGCTGATGCTTTTCACCCTTTTTGCGGCTTTGGAGCTCGGTAGCGGGTTCTGGACTTATTGGTGCTACTTGTTCAATCCACAGACTACCGACGAGTTGTTCAACCAGTACCTGGCAGTGCCATGCGTGCTCGTACTCATGAACCTAGCAATAGCTCCGTTGGCGAATTCGCAAACGCCGACTCCCGCCGGAAACATTGAGAGGCTGCTGGAAAGAGTTGCAGTGCCGATACACAAAAGCAGGAGGGACCACCTGAGCGCAGCGGCTGAATTTATCTGGGAGCCATCTGACTGTCCCAAAATGGGTATTTTGCTGGATCAGATGAGCACGCTGTGGTTCTGGCTGTTTGCGCTGTATTATGTCGTCAATATTATGACTTTTGACCTCTACTACTCGTCAGGTTTAGAGTATACCTGGATACTGGACGGTGTCGATGTGTCGTACCAATTTCTTTACATCCGGCCACTTTTAAGCGCCCTGACTGCATTGGTCGTTTATGTTATGGTTGTATATGTGAAAATCACTACAATCGAGTCCTTTTTTCTGGTAAGCTCGCTAACACTTTTCATACAGGTACTGGAGCTGACTCGCAGCTGGCGTTTGGTCGCCCTTTTCATCGGGCCCGCTCGTGTGGCTCTTGTATCTCTGGGCCTTGGATTCACCCTGCGGATATTTGGTCCCGGCTCGTTTGGAATAATCTATTCGGCGGTGATGATCCTCTCGGGTATCAGCGACCTGTTTTTACCAGAGCTGGCTTCTTGGACACGGAGTAGCGGAGCGGACTTTATACATGTCATGGGTGTTGTTTGCGTATCCACACTCCTCATTGCGCTGTTTATGATCTGGAGGTTGTACGCCGAGTCGCGAGAGATCCAGCGTGAACTTTTAAAGCGCGAAGCCACAGCAGCCGAGGAGCACGCTCGTCAAGTACCCGATCTCGTCTAATTTATTTACTCTTTTAATTACTTACAGCCCTTGAGTGTGATTTTGCCATCAACGATATTGGCCTCAAAGCCTGCCCTTTCTAGCGCATCGGGGTCTACAACCTGCTTTGCTTCCAAGCTTGCCACGAAATTCTGGTTCTGTTGGTTGTTTTCTAGCAAATACCGAATACAAATGACCGCACGCTCTTTGATGTAGGGGTTGTTTGTATCAATGACACAGGACTCTAGTACTAGGGCGAGGCCACCGAGCTCGCGAGCTTCGTCTTGAGCCTTTGGGTTATTCACAACGACTTGGGATAAAAGTGCGATTGCTGAGCTCTTGACCATTGGGAAATCCCTGGGCTCAGGCTCCTTGGGTGCAGTGCCCAGCTTGTTGTATACGGGCAAAAACTGTTTGCAATTAGCCAGTAGAATGACAATGGACTGCACAATTCCAGTTTCGGTCAGTACATGCTTTGCAGAAACATCATTCTCCAAAATGTGGGTGAGGATCTCCATCTGGAGAATGAGAATAGGCCAGGATGATGTTTCTTCATTGCGGTCGATAAATAGTTGTTTTGATCCACCTGCTAGGGCCTCAAACGTTTGGTACACTGCCAAGTATACGTCCCGAGGCACCGTGCTGGACACCGTGCTGGACCCAATATGCAGGATAGCGTCGATGATTTTGAAGAGAACCAGATTTGTTTCCTCGATTATCGGTACAATTTCGCAATTTTCTATATTTATTGCCACCAGGTCGTTGAGAAGATCGACGGCCGGTAATTGCATTTGGTACCATTGAGTGTAAAGGGGTATGGCGGCTTGTATTAGCCCGATCCACCCCTTGGTTCCATTCTTTGCCTGAGCAATGGCGAATTGTAGGATCGGGTTGGGGAAGTTAACCAATTGCTGCACGGCTGCTCGATGCAACCTATCGTCAACGGGCACACTACAGAGCTGACAGCTATTTGACAGGGCGCTCCAGTACGGACGAAAGTCGCCGAATTCAGCACATTTTGATACCAGCAAGGCTTGGAGCCCAGCTCTCTGAGCTTGCCAGTTGCCCTCTGGAGAAGCAGCTACATTGGCAATCAAGGGGAGCAGGTCTGCACTCAGATTATGGGTCAAGTAGTGCCAGACTAGGGGCGAGGAGCCCAGCCCAAATCTATAGTTCGCATTCTCGTTTGAAAGTTTAATAATTTCTTTGGTTCTGTGGTTTTCAAGCGCCTCGATAGTCTCTCTTTCACTGATCTGATCTGACATAAACTCTGCACTTTATAAGTTTTGATGGGCCAAAAGGGTAGCGAAGCAGGACCCAAAAATGGCTCTCTGTCGTCGAACTTGCTCAATATGAAGTTCATGAAGCGTAGTGAGCCGGTAGTCAAGGAGGAGGAGGCCCCTATCAGTACTACAGCTGCCTCATCCGCCTCCGGGTGGTCAATACCCAAAGCGCAGAAACTCATTCCCAAAAAGATTTACCAGTCACCTTCCAGTATAGGCTTTGCTGACTTGGAAGAGCCCACATTTGGGCGAATGGTGTGGAAGAATGGTCGGTGCAAGCAGGTTTTTGAGGACCAGGAAGAGAAACCGGTAGAGGTGCCTGATCCCGAGCCGGCCAAGCGCAAACCGGGCAAGAATTCTACTAAAAAGCCCAAAAAGAAGGCCAAACGTGGCTCCTGAGAATGAGGGTTACTTTGCTATATGATACTTGAGGGTTATATTGCGCTGCGCCATTCAGGCTCTAACAGTCGAGCTTACCAGTATTCCAGCGATTTCGTACATATGAATCGCCTCATTTGCTTTAATTAACTATTAGTCTGGTCGTCAAGTCTGGGCTCGTCAAGTCTGGGCTCGTCAAGTCTGGGCTCGTCAAGTCTGGGCTCGTCAAGTCTGGGCTCGTCAAGTCTGGGCTCGTCAAGTCTGGGCTCGTCAAGTCTGGGCTCGTCAAGTCTGGGCTCGTCAAGTCTGGTCGTCAAGTCTGGGCTCGTCAAGTCTGGGCTCTCTCGTACCCCACTACCTATGAAAACCTCCTCGAACCAGGGCATCCCGCGCACAAGCGTTAATATGCTTGAATCGAGCCGGGCCCAGGTGGACACCGCCAAACCACCTCGAAACAACCACAACAACGTTTCGAGAGTCTGTAATGTCAAGTAGATGAAGCATACGGGATCCGGCAGCGGTTTCGCCATCGTCATTGCAATTCCGGGTGACGAGGTCTCCATCTATAATTCTCCACGCACTCATGTTGTGAGCTGCTCGGGCGAGCCGCTTATCCTGCACGAGATCTGCAATCAGCTCAAGCGCCTCGGGCTCGCTCGATACTTTTGTGCACCTCGCGATAAACGTCGACCCTCTGTCTTTGATTTCCTCGCTTGTAGCCCATTCATTTATTCGCAGTGATCTATAGGCCCCCTCGCTTTGACTCTGAGGGTCCTCGCTTTGACTCTGAATGTCCCCGCTTTGACTCTGAAGGTCCTCTTCCTCAACTACCTGCTTGGCCTCTGATACAAACGAAAAAAGGGTCTGCTCATCAGGAATAAATACGTTTTGGAGAATTTCGTTGAATTTTTCCTCCCAGATGCCGGAATCATAGATGTTGGGTGGGGTTTCTGGGTACCCATTGAAGCTCATGCGAAATGATACCTCAGACTCGGGGATTCGTATGGTATAGATATTGTCTGCCCATTTCTCGAGGCATCCTTCGTATATAGAGTTTACGATCTCTACTTCTTCTTCCATTAATGTGAACCCCTCAGAGCGGGGTCTAGTGGCTGGCCAGTGGCTAGAGGTAGAGGTAGAGAGGAGAGGAGCTAGAGCTAAGAGGCAGCCAGGCCAGAATTCATCTCTAATATACATTACATCAGTTAAATATACATACTCTCAACAGCATACACGCTTAGTTCTCGGCATGTCGTCTTCTCTCAGTCTCTTGGGGGCCTGAAGGTGCTCGGCCACGCGAGCATACACCTCAGCTCCATAGAGATCTATCCATTTCCAGTAGTATGCGACGGTATACAAGTCCTGGGGACACTTGATGGAACTTGCGTTTGCTGCTATCGCGTCAATGAATACATCATGAATTACTCGGGATTGTTTGGCCCCCTCATCGAGCCCAGCAGTCTCAAAGCTATTATTTGCAATTACCTCGTCTCTCCAGTGCAAGAGATTCTCTTTAATAGCAGCTTGTTGTGACGATGTGATCATAGTTTGCTTGAGGTTGTGTCAACAAATCAATCGTGCCCATGATAGATCGCCGGCCTATATAAGTTTTTGGTGTGGCTGCACCTCTCGATGCGTTTTCCAATTTTGGTGCATAAATTATGCATGTCTAGGCGCGTAGTTAGTCAGCTCTTTTTACCTGCAGCTCCAGTGAGAGGGCGAGACACAAGTAGTCGAAATAAAGCACGGTAGGTCAATTCGCGTTCTTTTGGACCGCAAGCAACAAACGCTGGCCAGAACTGATCAATCGTACTCATATCTGTGGTTGCCCTGGTGACCTGAGGGTCCCTTTATGCCTGGTGCCACAAATTCTACCGGCGGGCCATCCCGTCGGCCATACCGTTGGGCATACCGTTGGGCCAAACGAGAAATACAATATTTATTTACATACACACATACATACACACCTTAGCGAGTACGGATAATACCAGCGGCTGCCAACAAATTAATCTTGTAGCGAACTTCGGGGTTGCGCATGTGGTCCTGGAGAGCTGCTGGGTTCTGGGCTGCCTGTTGCAAAATGGTATTCATGACAGGGTCCTGGCGGATCTCGGCGACCTCGGGGTCGTTTGCACAACGCTCGGTGCGCTGGTCTTCAGTCTCACCAGGGAGCTGGGCGAAACGGGCCTGAAGAGCCTTGTTGTAGATCTCATCAATCTCGCGAGTGTGCTTTCCTTCAGGGTCAATCTTGCGAGCAGCATCCATGACATCCATGGCATTGCGGAACTGCTTCATAACAATGAGAGCAGTGGACTTGCGGGAGTATGCCTTGAAGAAGTTGGCATCGAGCTTGATAGCATCGTCGCAGTCACGTACAACTTCGGGGTAGCTCATGAGCTTCAAAAATGCAGCGGCACGGTTGCCGTAATTGCGAGGGTCCTTGGGGTTACGCTTGATGGCCTCTGTGTATGCCTTGACGCACTCGGGGAACTTGCCCTCCTTGAAGAGCTGGTTACCTTCCTCGCGGGCCTCATCAGCCTTTGCAGGGTCCTGGTAAGCGGTCTCCTCGCGAATTCTGAGCTCGCGTTGGGTGTTGCGAAGCTTTGTGAGAACGTCTGGGGAGCGGTGCTCCGTGAGAGATTTTTCAAAGAATTTGATGGCGTCATTGAGGTTATCATCCTTGAGGTAGCACGTACCGATACGGCCGTACGCCTTGGCTACAAGCTTATAGTCGGCGTGGCGCTCTTTACCTTCCTCAATAGCTTGCTCGCAGGTCTTGATGGCATCGGCCAGGTCGCCGGCCTCGTACTGTGCGGCAGCTTTGTTGTTGAGATAAGTGATATCCTGGCATAGCTCCCAAGCCTTGTCATAGTGCTCGATGGCACCGGAAAACTCGCGCTTCTTGTACAGCTCATTTCCCTTGGCCTTTTCGGCATCGGCACCGGCCTTCTCCTCGCTGACCGGCTCGCTCTTGGGCTCACTTTTAGCCTCGCTCTTTTTGGGCTCTGTCTTTTTGGGGGCAGATTGAGTATCGAGGTTGACATCATCGGCCTTTGGCTCCATATCGATGCCGAGAATGACGCCCATTGCAGTCATGATACGGGGGTCCTGGGCACCACCAGTGAGCGCAGCCATGGGATTGGAGGAAAACTCCTTGAGTTTAGCGACAAAAGAAGGGTCGTTCATAAACTCCCTTGTGCGAGGGTCGTTGTGAAGTTTGCTCAGGGTCTGAGGGTCCTCAAACAGCTTGCCCATTCCCATATCGGGGGTATCGCCATCCTGAGCGGCCTCACGCTGCAGGCTTTGCTGGACGCTCTGGAGCCCGCTCTTTGCCTGAGCATTGTTGGGGTCGATCTTGAGACATTGCTCGTATGCATCAAGAGATTTCATCAGGTCGCCCTCACCGTGGTGTGCGGCACCGAGACGAGTGTACCCCTTTGCCCACTGCGGGGAGAGCTCTACGCACTTCTGGGCATCAGCAGCGGCGTTTTTGTAGTCCTTGAGGGACGCATACGCACCACTGCGGTTGGAGTACAAAACATGGTTAGAAGGGTCGGCTGCAATTGCTTGTGAAAACAAATCGACAGCTTTCGTAAACTCTTTTGCCTGGAAAGCGGCGTTTCCCTGTGCCTTTAACTCGTCAGAAGACATATGTCATGGGTGGGGGGGATCTGTGCATAATATATACATGCATGGTGAACTTTCTGGAACACTCGAGTGCTAGAGTCGGGTAGTTGTGCTGTTCCGGTATTTGTATATTGCTTTTATCAAATATCAAATCTATATAAAATATACTGGAGGGTTGAGGCTGGACGTTTGGGGAGGACGTTTGGAGGCTGGTAGTGGCTCCTAGGCAAAGGCTCTGATGGTTCAGGTGCAGGCCTTTCGTGCCGCTTTTTGAATCAAATATAAAGCTCAGTGCAAGTCTTCAGCACCTGTGAGCTCCTCTACTTTTGTCTGGCAGAGACGCACCTGTCAGCATGCTAACGATTCGCCCGGCGACAATCGCAGACCTTCAAGGGATGCAGCAAGTGAATCTGGCCAACTTGCCCGAGAATTATACAATCAAATTCATTTTCTATCACGGAATCTCATGGCCCCAAGGCTCTTATGTCGCTACAATGACTACCAAGGGACAGGAGAAGATTATTGGCTATGTCCTTGCGAAAATGGAGGACGACAATAACGAGAGGCCAGAGGATGCTCCTCCTGCTGCACACATCACATCTGTTTCGGTAATGCGATCGTATCGCCGTCTCGGTATCGCAGCTGCGCTCTTGAAGCAGTGCCTCCGTAGCATGAGGGAAAGCTACGGTGCAGAGACTGTGAGCTTGCATGTTCGCAGGTCCAATGCCGCTGCTCGTCACTTGTATGAGAATACCCTCGAGTTTGAGGTTCTCAAGGTCGATGAAGGCTACTATGCCGACGGTGAGGATGCCTACAGCATGAAAAAGGATTTGGTTGATTTTAAAGAGAAGAAACCTGACTACAAGCTCCTCAAGGTTTAATTGTTGGGCCTATGACTCGGATGCATCTAAATATATAAAGAAGCGTTAGTGTGGGGGATGTGGGATGTGGAGGGTGAGGGTGAAGAGCACATAGAGTATATTTACGATGTTTATATATATATATTCATATATGACGCTAATTTTGTCTTGTTTTCTTTTTCTTGTTTGTGCTCCAAAGGTGGTACTGGCCAGTGTAGTTAGGCTGCCTAAATACGTAGGATAGCTGGGTCTCGTACACGGCAGGAGCACTGTATGAGATGATATTGGTACGTGTTTGTATAAATAGATAAGCAGGCAAAATATATCATTCCGGCTGGTAACCCGGGTCTCAAGTCCAACGGCTACGACCTTGACACTATGACCCTAACACTGACTCTGACTTGACCTTCACTTGACCTTAGTAAAATTTCAGGCTTAAACAAAAAATGGGCAAATCCAGCAAAGACAAGCGTGATAAATATTACCGCAAAGCTAAAGAAGAAGGATGGAGAGCTCGCTCTGCGTATAAACTGCTGCAGCTCAATGAGGAGTTTCACTTTTTGGAAAGTTTCAAGCGGGTTGTGGATCTGTGCGCAGCTCCCGGGTCTTGGTCCCAAGTGCTGAGCCGCAGCTCTCAACACCCCGATAAAGTTATTGTGAGCGTCGATTTGCAGCCGATGGCACCGATCCCTGGCGTTATTTGCATCCAGGCCGATATCACCCACACAGCGACTGTAGACCGGATTCTGTCTGAGTTTTCGGGCGAGAAAGCGGAACTTGTAGTGAGCGACGGAGCTCCTGACGTGACTGGTCTACACGACCTCGATGAGTACGTCCAGGCCCAGCTTGTGTATGCTGCTGTTCAGCTGGCCACTGCTGTGTTGCAGCCAGGGGGCACTTTTATTGCCAAAATCTTCAGAGGGCGGGACATTGATCTCATGTATGCGCAGCTGGGCCGTCTTTTCACGAGTGTTAGCTGCTCGAAACCCAGATCTTCAAGAGGTTCCTCTCTGGAGGCGTTTATTGTCTGCCAAGGGTACACCCCTCGTGAGGGCTGGGACCCTCTTTCACTGCTCAAGGGTAATGATCAACTAATTCAGAAAGCGTGCGACAATATTGAAGAACGAGTAGTCGCTCCCTTTCTTGCATGCGGCGATCTGAGTAGCTATGATAGTGATGCCACTTATAACGATGCTCCAGGCCAATCGCTCGACCCAGTACAGAGCCCCACGGCCCCACCGTACAGGCAGGCAATTGAAATGAAGCGTCAGGGCCTCATACGCAAGGTGTAGATTTGGTTGTTAATTATGTTGGTTGGAGACCAAAGAGTTGATATAATTGGTTAATATATATACATTAGAGCTCAATAGGAGCAGGGGGAAGAGGCTTTTTGATGGCATCGGTGATTTTGACCAGGCGGCCCTTGGCGCCAGGAACAGCACCCTTGACAAGAACAATTCCTGTTTCGGGGTCTACGCTCACTACTTGCAAGTTTTGGGTAGTGCGGTTATCATAACCCATACGACCGGCCATCTTCTTTCCAGGGAAGACACGAGCAGGGTCGGTATTTTGACCCGTGGAACCTCCTGAGCGATGAACTTTTGTGTGACCATGCGATGCAGGCATACCCGCAAACCCCCAGCGCTTCATAACACCCTGGAATCCTTTACCCTTGGACTTTGATTTGACGTCAACAAACTGGCCGGGGATGAGGTGGTCTACACCGACTTGTGTACCGAGAGGAAGGAGCCCGCTTTCGCCACGAACTTGAAATTCAACTACATGACGCTTAGGGGCGACTTCAGCCCGAGCAAAGTGGCCCAGCATGGCACGAGTGACATTGCCGATTTTCTTGGCACCCACACCGAGCTGCACAGCCCAGTAACCGTGCTTGTCCTTGGTTTTCACATCTGTTACTTGCAGGCGATCAACCTCTAGGGCAGTACAGGGCCAGTGAGTGCCGTCTTTGAGATAATAAGAGACCATACCTCTCTTGTAGGCCAAGAGCCCGACTCTGTTCCTGAGACGACGACGCTCATGTGCAGCCTCAGCAGACTCAAACAGAACGGGAGCCCTGGTCTTGACTGTGTTGAGCACTGATTTTGCCGTCAACTGTGGACCTCTAGGCATGAAAAATGAAATTTTGATTTGTAATCTTCTTCAGGTGGGCCAAGGGTACGGTGTGAATGTCAAATACGGGTATTCGAGACTCTCTTTAGTCAGTTTTTAGTTCTGTCGAGTTGGCTTATTCGCCCTGATTGTCGCCACTGGATACGTGTCTCAACTTATAGCAATAAGGGTGGTCCTGCATAAAGTGCTGCAGGCTGTCTAGACGAGGGGGCCGCAGGTACCTCGACGCGCATCAGGGTCAAAGCACAAAGCAAATTATCTGATATTTTAGTAGTGTATACGACAGTTAAAGGAAAGAGCAGCACCCCTGCCTGTATTTGCCCCTCCCTCCATGATATTATATAAATGCAGGGCCCAATCAGGGTTAGTCACGACGCAGTACGTGCGTCACCCCGCATGAAATTGATAAAAGGTTCCCAGTGGGCCCCCCCTGTTTAGACTTTATAGAGATGGTTGACTACGAAAACTGGACCTCTCAGCTCCGCGATGATACTAAAATCGGCACTCTGGCGATCCCTGGTACCCACAACTCGCCTGCCTGCAAGATGGCCCTCCCCTCTGTTCAGTGCCAGGGTGCCACCGTCACTGAGCAGCTCAACAACGGTGTACGCTTCCTTGATATCCGTGTTGGCAAGTACCCTCTCAAGAGCGGCGAGTCTGCCAACGAGTTGACTGTTTGCCACGGCAACTTCCCCATCTCGCTCCCCTTCCCCACGAAGCTCGCCGATGCATTCAAGGAGTTGTACGAGTGGCAGGACGCACACCGCAACGAGTTTGTTATTGTCTCTATCAAGGCTGAGGGCACTCCTGCTTTCGACATTGACTCCAACGAGTTCCCTCCTGTTTTCCAGAAATACCTCGATGCAGGCGAGGGCCGCTGGTACCTGGGCACTGATCTCCCCGAGGTTGGCAAGATCCGCGGCAAGATTCTCCTTTTCCGTCGCTACACCGTTAAGGACGACTCGTACAAGGTCGGGTTTGAAGCAAACTCGTGGGCCTACAACACTGAGCAGCAGGACAGAGGCTCGTTTGTCGTCCAAGACTTTTGCGAGGTTGGTGGTCAGGAAGATCTCGCCAAAAAAGTCAACCACATCAAGGAGCTTGCCCACACCGCCTCGCAGCACAACTCCACTAGTCCCGACGGCAAGCTGTTTGTGAACTTTACCTCTGCCTCCAACTTTTTTTCCCCCGATTGCTGGCCCCAGAAGATTGCCGAGACGCTCAGCAAACAGGGACTCGAGAACGACTTTGGCAAGGGTAGTGGTATCACTGTTTTGGACTATGCCGAGACAGATAACTGGAAGATCGCCCACGGCATTGTTGATCGTAACTTTTAGGGAGCTTGGCCAGATATAGCAGCTATACCAACTAGATCAATGTTTAGATTTATCAGATATATACTATGTACCAGAAGTTTAGTCGCCACGACCAACAAGGTAGACAGCGTAGATGATACCGGGGAACCACGCAAAGCAGCAGAGAATGCAGCAAATCAGGAACTCGGCACTGCACCCGGTTTTGAGGAATACCGCAAGTGGGGGCAGGAGCAGAGCAATAATCAAGGCAATAATATCCATTGGTTAGAGTGAGAGAGTTGAGGCTGACGAGGGGGGGGTGTTATAGGTGTGCTGACCAACACCCTCAGGGTCAGGCAGCAACACACGCATCGTTACGGCTGCGGCACGGCCCCCAGGGAAGAAATCTAATTTATTTTTTGGATTTTTGGGAAACTTAAGCCGCAAAAGCCGCAAATTCAAGCCGCAAATTTGTAACTAAACCACCTCTTTCATAGCACTACATGCTTGCCACACCAAGGTGAGCACCTCCAGGTGGCATCTCCAGGTGGCAGTCCCAGGTGGCAGTCCCAGGTGGCGGCCCCAGGTGGCGGCCCCAGGTGGCAGCCCCAAACCATTTTCCTTACATGAGCACGACGTCATCCGAAGTGGACTTTGTGAGCTCCGAGAACGAGGACGAGAGACCCGTGCTGATCGGGGAGCCTCGCAATATCGAGCTGCCGCGGCCGGTAACTACCAACCATGTGGCCTTGTTTGACCATGCTAACCCCCTTTCATCTTTAGACAGCTTAAACGACCAGCAACTGATAGACAGGATAAACTGGTCCTCCCAGATCAACGAGAAACTGGATCAGACGCTCAGGTCGCTGCAATCTACTTTGCAAGCCGAGTGGGCGGCAAAAGAGCATCTGCTGGAACGAGTGCTCGAGAAAGAGATCGGTGGCGATTGGCGCATTGTTTAGGCTTCTAGACTATAATTTATTTAACATAGCTCAGCTGTGAGATACAGAGTACTTGAATTGTTTGTTTACCTTGTACACTCTCCTTGCTTGTCTTTTGCAGCTGCTGCCTTCCTGATACGCTTGAGCTTAATCATCTGTTTTACATTCTGTTCCCTAGTTGAGCTCAGTATCTGAAACGCAGAACATATTGGATCATGCTTTTACATTTTTGTTGCAATTGAGTGGGGAGCGGTGCCACAAGCTGGGCCATATAGCCGCTCAAACTGATAAACATATAGACATGGCGTTCCTTATATACAATCTCAATATTATTATTATAATTACTGTATCTAGAGCCTCAAAGATTGCCAAGTCGCTTAAATTACATGAAACATCTCGAGAATGTGCCTGGCTACCGCTACCCCTGCATAGATCATGCACTACCCCAGCATCGATTTTACCATCGGTATAAAAAGATGATTTCCCGCTAGGCAACGAGACCAGTAATATGCAGTCCTCTATTTTCACCTCTTTGGCTCTTTTGGCTGTTGGCGTCGCTGACACTACTGTGACTGAAATCGTTAAAACCGTCACCGTCACCGACTGCCCCCCTCACCAGGATCCCGAGTCTTTTACTCCTTACACTCACACCACTACTCTTACTGTCACTTCTTGCCCTCCTGAGGAGACTCCTGCTGCGACTCCTGTCGTTCCTACTCCTGAGGCTCCTGAGGCTCCTGCTTCTCCCGAGGCTCCTGCTTCTCCCGAGGCGCCTGCCAGTCCCGAAACTCCTGCAGCTCCTGCTTCTCCTGAGGCGCCTTCCAGCCCCGAAGCTCCTGCCAGTCCCGAAACTCCTGAGGCGCCTGCCAGCCCCGAAGCTCCTGCCAGCCCTGAAGCTCCTGCAGCTCCCGCCACTCCCGAGGCTCCTGCCAGCCCTGAAGCTCCTGCTTCTCCTGCTTCTCCCGAGGCTCCTGCCAGCCCTGAAGCTCCTGCAGCTCCTGCTTCTCCTGAGGCTCCTGCCAGCCCTGAGTCCCCTGCAGCTCCCGCCACTCCCGAGTCTCCTGAGGCTCCTGCCAGCCCTGAGTCCCCTGCTTCTCCTGCTTCTCCCGAGGCTCCTGCCAGCCCTGAAGCTCCTGCAGCTCCCGCTACTCCCGAGGCTCCTGCCAGCCCTGAGGCTCCTGGGGCTCCCTCTACCCCCGAGTCTCCTGAGGCTCCTGCCAGCCCTGAGGCTCCTGGGGCTCCCTCTACCAGCCCTCATGGTCCTGATGCTAATACCCCTACTTCTGCCGCAGAGTCCCCCGTTTGCTCTGGCGACGATGAATGCCACACTGCACCTGCTGAGACCCATTCTGTCAGCTCCAACGTCCCTAGCGTCAATGGTGCTGTTGCCGTCGGTGCCGGTTCTGCTGCTTTCGCTGCCGCTGCCGTTGCACTCTTGATCTAATCGGTCTATGATCCCTCTAATGTTAATGCTTTAATATCTTTGCTCTAGTTAATTATGATATGTTTTAGAGTCGTTGGGTTGTCCAGAACGCAACATCCATGCTTGGACTAGTGTTGTGTTGTGTCGCAGTCGGTTGTGTCGCATTGATGATAGAGTCGAAACAAGTTTACCTCTCTCAACATGTCAGATTGCTCCTCGAGTTTATGCGATGATACGTCCGCGTCATTTGAGTTTGAAGATTGCAAAGATACAACCAATCCCAAAATTCTAGCGGCGGCCGAGAATCATCTCGATGAAACTGCTATTGATACTGTTCACAACTACATTTGCTCTCAAGTCGAGCCTGGACCTAAACCTTCTGTTAGCGTTAAAACAAGCAGTGGATGCCTCAAACATATTCCAGCCCAGGTTAAGCGGCTCCATACCGACAAACTAGTGCGCTTCAACTTCACGGTAGCTGGCCGCTCTGGGCTGGGGAAAACGACTTTTATCAAGATGCTTTTGCAATGCGACAGCAGCAGGGACGTCAAACTGACCGCCAGCAAGGAGTACCCCATCAAAACAGCTCAGTTGAATATGAAGCGGTACTGTGTTCAAGAACAGGACGTCAAGGCAGACTGCTGTGTTATTGATAGCACTGGATTCGGTGACTATCTTGACAATAGAAACGCATGGGTACCTATTTGCAATTACATTGACAAGCAGCATATGGTTTACATGTATCAGGAGGAGCAGCCTGACCGATCCAAGCTTGTGGACACGAGAATCCATGCTTGCCTCTACTTTCTGGAACCCTCGGGTAGGCCCGTCTCTAAGCTGGATCTTATTGCAATGAGGAAAATCAGCAAGCGCACAAATCTCATCCCGGTGATTGGCAAAGCGGATTGCTTCGCCAAGGGCGAGCTGCAACAGTACAAAATGGCAATCAAGAGACAGTTGGACGATAACGATATCCAGCACTATCAAAACTGCATGCCGTTTGGGATTATCTGTAGCGACACGAGGGCCAACATTGGCGGCGAGCCCCGCTTTGCTCGTACTTATTCCTACGGCACTGTAAACTGCGAGGATCCAAGCGTGAGTGACTTTTGTGCGCTCAGGAACCTGCTCATGGTCCGCAATACCCTTGATTTGATTGAAACCACACACAAGGTCTTTTATGGTTGTCAACGGCTCCTGCTGATGGAGAGCAGACGCAAAAAGGCGATGCCCGATGTTGAAAGCTCCAAATTTGCGCCGCTGGATCTACTCAGGGTGATTAAAAAAGTAACCTTGGAAAACCTCAATGATGAGATTATTGACCGCGACCCGCTATTTCTCCAGCAGGTAGCAGAGGTGAGGGCACGGTATACGCAGGTTGGAAGCTATCAGACCCAGCAGTTTTCTGAGATGCAGAAAACTTTACATGTCAAGCAAGTGAATAGCGAAAAGGAGCTTAAGCAGATTCGCTATGATATCAATGAGCTAAAGGATCGGATCACTACCTTGAAGCTAAAGTAGTTATAGGCTGTAAAATTACAGGGCTGTAATTTGCTAATAAGATGTTGCGGCGATAGTGTTAGTAGTGAGGTAGCAAAATCGGGGTTTCGTCCCCCGCCCTGACAGTCTCGGCTATACTGCTTGGGTGTCTATCTAGGCGCATTATATGCATGAAGCCTGCAGCTGCATGACGGGTCCTGGAGCAGACGTCAGAGTCCTGATTGTACAACTGGCTTTAACTGGGTAATTGTGCTTGAAATTGTCCCTGAAACTACTCGACCTTTATACGAGACCTGAACCAAAGCAATATGCCAAAGTAGATGCCATTACAAATCAGCTGCATGAAGCTCCTAATCCAGATAAGCATATAAAGCTGCCAAAATCAGTTCTGGTCGCATAAATGGAAAACAAACATCTTTTCTTTGCGATACATGGGTAAGTACTAGCTATATTGCTCCCTGAGGTCAAGACTAACCGAGGATTGGGGGGCAACCCGGGACACCTGAAATCTTTAGAGAGTGCCCTCACACAGCACTTGGAAAAGGGAGCGCTTGTTCATGTGTCTAAAAGCAATTCTGGATTCAAAACCATGGACGGAGCTGCTATAGGGGCCAACAGAGTAGTTGAAGAGCTCCTTGAGCTGCTCATTCGGCTTTCTGCTAGCGGAGCTCGAGTGGTCAAGTTATCGCTTGTGGGCTACTCATTTGGAGGATTGATTGCTAGATACGCTATTGGGATTCTGTATAATATGGGGTTCTTCGAAACGGTCGAGCCGTGTATATTTGCGACTTTTGCGACCCCCCACGCGGGCTCTGTTTTCCCGTATCCTGAATTACGGTTCCGGGTTCTCAACTTTCTTGGCGCAAGAATGCTGGGCCTCACCGGTAAGGACTTGTTCTTAGTCAATAATGTTCTGGAGGATCTCGCAAACCCCAGCCTTGACTACTTTAAGGGCCTCGAGCTGTTCAAGCACCATATCCTGTTTGCAAATGCTGTATATGACCGCACTGTTCCATTCTGGACATCGTACCTGACCAGCAAGAGCCCATTCAAAGACCCCAAACACATGGAGCTGAAGTTCTATAATCACCTCCATGATGCTGCTGCTGAGGCACAGACACAGGCGGGCAGAGTCCCGTTTCTAGTCAACATGCACGATTCAAGGTATAAAAAAGATGCAGAGGAGCCGAGCTCCACTCTCACAAGTTCCGAAAAGCGCCAGAGGTGGTTTTTTTTGTCATTCTTTCCGTTTTTTGTTCCTATTTTGCTGGCGATCCTGACGGTCGGCACCCTCCATTCTCACATAAAATTCGGGGCAATCTACAGAAAACTGGATTTCAAGCACCCGAGACTTTTCGAAACTTTCAAGGAATCCCTCACAGCTGGTACATCCTCCTCCCAAGATCGTGACTTTGAGCGCAAGCTCAACGAAGATCTCGCCTCGCTGGCGGGCAGTGCAATTGGCAATATGCTGGCTGATACTCAAGAACATGGGTACGAGAATATAAGGCCTCATCAGATCACAGCGGGCGAGCCAAGAGCTAGCACCTCCTCTGATTATGGGCTGGCAGATGAGTCGCCATGGGACCTCGAGATCCCCTGGAAATCGCACAGAATTCTCGAGAACCTCAACACAATCAAGTGGAACAAGTACGTGGTGAAGCTCCTACACCTCAACGCACACGGAGAAATAGTCGACAGGCGACGGGCAAAGGCACAGGGATCCGAGCTCATGAAGTTCTTTGCCCGCCTGGCCGGAAACTTGCTAGCCGCTGACGCCAAAGAACATCTTTCTTGATCGAATCGCTGTTTGCTCTATAGAAAGCATATCAAAAGTACATAAAACGCTTATTGAAGCTCCACAAAATCGGGAGGGAACAATCCTGCGCGGCCATTCAGCTCACCACTCCACCAGTCGGCAGAGGGGAACTCAATGTTGATGATCTTGTCTCCCTTTTGGAACGGTAGCTCGTCATCCTCATCGGGTTCATTATCATGGAGAGCAATAGCACTGACACCAGCTGCCTGTCCGACAGTTGAGGAACTCTTCTCAGATGAAGACTCATTGGGGGTGTCTGAGACATTCTCAACAGGGAACAAACCATGATCACCCTGTGAGTTTGTTCCTGCCCACCAGTTCTCGTCTAGTTTATCCACGTTGGTGATCTTCTCGCCTACCTTGAGGGAAATCTCATCATCAGCGTCTGGGTCTGCATCATATGCCTCGACAACATAAACAACACCTTGCTCGGGCTGCTGCTTACGAGCAGGGGGAGCAGGTGTAGGAGTAGGAGCGGGAGCGGGAGCGGGGGCGGGAGCACTTTCACGCTTGGGAGGGGCAGGCGGCAGGCTACGTGCAGGAGTAGGCGGGGCAGGCGACTCATCCTTGCGAGCGGGAGGAGCAGCGGGGCTTTCTCTACGAGCAGGTGCAGGAGGAGGGGCACGAGCACTCGAGGCAGCGGCAGCAGGGGTGGACTTTTTGGGTGCACTTTTGCCTGCATTCTCCTTGACATTTTCCTTGGGGAAAAGACCGCTCTCTCCCTTGGAGTTTGTGCCGCTCCACCAAAAGTCGTCCAGTTTCTCAATCTCAGTCACTGTCTCGCCTCGCTTGAGGGAGATTTCATCTTCGGGATCCTCAGCTTCATATTCGGTAATCACTGTGGCAGTGCCAGAAGGCTCTTCATCTTCATCTTCATCCTCATCCTCAGCGGGCTGCTTTGGCTCAGTCTCAGTCTGCGTTGGCTCCGATGATTTGTTGGCAAACCGGCTGGTAAGAGATGCAAAAGAGTTCTCACCAGAGTTGCTGGAAGCTGGCGTAGCTTTAGGTGCAGCTTTAGGCTGCTCTTTACCAGCATTGAGGAACCTATTTCTCGCATCCTTGATGTTGGTGGTCTCTTGCTCTTGCTCTTGCTCTTGCTCTTGCTCAGAATCGGGGTCGCTGTCTGGGGCAGCCGCAGACGCATGAACATTGGAGGTCTTTTTCCACGATGGAGTGGACGACGACGCTTTAGCTGAGCTGGAGGCCCAGGGGCTAGTTTCGCTGGATTTCGCACCATTGGAGCTACTTACAGGCTTGGACCGGGAAACAGAGCGGGTATTGGTATCGAATTGGGGCTTGGCCTGCTCGACACCAAGCTTGAATGCATTCATTCTGTCCTGAAGAGACCCAAACTGCTCCACCTCTTTACCCTGTGCCTCAGCTTGCTTGCGCTCGTTTTCGTGGATCTCCTTGAGGTTGACTTTGCCTACAGGCTTGTAATGAGGCTCGAGCTTCTCTACCTTGGTAGAACTGAACTTGTTGCTACCGGCGTCAGCATCGGTGGGGGGCTTGCTGGAGGCAGGTTTAGGCACGCTGGTGCTGGACTTCTGGCTGTCAGACTTTTGGCTTTTGACCTCGATCTTGTGTTTGTTATAAGCAGTGGGGACCTTGGACAGCTCCGGCTTTTCCTTGACCTCAAGCGGCTTGGCATCGCCCCAATCATCCTCGTTAGCTCCCGTATCGGACTGGAAATACTTGGGCTTGCGGGCCTGCGCAGTATAGTTTGCGCCCGCACCGGAAGCCACTTTGGAGGCGATGATCTGTGGGGTCAATTCATCACTCTCGGCAGCAAACATCTGCACATGGTAGCCAGGAAAGTACTTGGCGACAGAAGCGAAATGCGCGTTAAAAGCAATTCGTTTCTTGCTGGGGGTGCCGTCTCCAACCCATCCAACAAGCACGATCTTGTTGATCCCGTTGTGGTCGACCTGGACTATGCCGTACTGCGCTTGCGAGTCGTCAAACTCGGCGCAAAACTCCTTGAGAGAGGCGCCCGTTTCCTGAACGTCGAGCGCGTCGCTCGAATAACCAAAAATCGCCCATCTGGTCTCGGGGTCGCTGGAAAGCACTTGGTTGTACGCCTTTTTGAGCTCTTGCCCGTTGGTGGCCAGGTCAATGGCAAATGACATACACGCGGCAACGGTGGCGGTGGCCCTTAGTAGGGAGGTGAGGGGGGTACTAGGGGGGGTAAGGGGTAGGGTGGTAGGAAAGGTAGGAAAGGCAGGGAGGGTAGGGCCTAGGGAAGGTAGGGAGATTCTAGCTGCTGTAATTAGATCAAGCTGTATCGAGAGTCACACATTACCACCTCGCACCATCGCACCATCGCACATCTCGAATCAGTTTATCGATAAGGTGTGAACGCCCCATTTAGCCCCTACCACACTAGCCCCTTAACCCCAGTGGGGTTAAACAGATCTTCTTGATCACGTCACCCTTGTGTTGATAAAAGGTGGGGGAGGAATTAAATGATCTACATAAAAGATACATGAGAAAAATAAAAAATAAACATGAGTGTTGGGGAAACAGAAAGGCCCAATATTAGGCCCACCACGAGAGCACCTCAAGACCCAGCAGATTCCTCATAGCATATCTACATATGTGTATCTACATATGTGTATATATATATAATCTATCTACAAGGACCTTGGCATCTTATATCTGATACCTGGCTCCTGCTCCCTTACCAAGCTCGCCAACGTAAAATTTCATTTGCACATATCTTGCTACTTGTGAGGGTTGCTTTGAAACTCCACCTCCTTTCCATCTTTGGAATGAATAAGTCCGTGATGCAGTGTCTGCAAGGCCCCAATGCAACTCATGCATAAAAACTGAATACACCGACCAGCCACCCTGATAGAGAGACCTGTATTTGAAACAGGCACAGAATCGCAAAGGCGAATAAAAAAGCGATTATAATTCAGGCTCGCTAATCAAATTAAAGGACGCATAAGAGGTTGCATAAAAGTTCAGGCGAGCTAATTATTGGGTTTCGGGATAACAGGGACTCCAATTAGTCACTTGGCGCTTTTTACGGTAATATAAACACAGGGGACCGAGATTAGAATTTCGAATCGTGAACAAGAGGGAAAACCCATGCACCTGCCTCGAGACCGGCCCTAAAGTCCGAGATTGGCCGCTCGTTCGCCCCCCGAACCGATCATTGTTGATTAGGTGCAGGTGCACTGCATATGCACCAAATAAAGTTGGTGCAGTATATTTTGCACCGAGAAATGAAATTAAAAGCTAAATCGTAAATACCTTTAAAGAAACATTCAACACTTTTCGGGGGCAATTGCACCCCCATTTATCCTTGCATACACGTCCTAAAACAGGGTATCTTGGCGAATGTTTTGTACATGTGTTTGTCAGCGGCTTTTTCACCTTCCTGTCTGCCACTTGAGGTCACACACTCATTCTTTAATCGCTATAATGGATCCGGAGTTTTCGTTTCCAAACAACATAACCATTCATTTGGCTCCTCCAGCAGCAGGACAGCAAAAATCCCGGGCAAAGTCAATGAGCGACGATCCTCCTGTTAGGAGAAAGCCCTTCCATGCCCACAGGCGCTCGGCCGCCGTCTCTGAGGATCTTGGCAAGATGCCGTTTACTATCAACCCTGTGCCCAACTCGGCCTCCGTCGAGATAACTCCTGTTGTTGTTGAGGATCGCAAGGTTGCTTTTGTGGAGCCCCCTTGCTCCATCCCTCAGCTGTCGCCCACCAGCGTCAACAGCACGGTATCCCCGAGGAGCCCGCGTAGGTCCTCCCCTCGCCGCCGTACCGTGAGCACTTTTCTCGCGGTGGAAGAGACCCCCTGTATCGATTTGGACGAGGCAATGTACTCAAAGACTCTCCATCGCCGCACCGAGTCGCTACCCACCGGGCTGCGGTCTCCATTTGTGGCGCCTCCTCGCATAATTGAGCCGCTCAAGGAAGAAGACGAGCACCGCGAGCGCGAAGACCACACCAAACTGGCAAGGAATAGTGCTCCGCCCCCCAAACACCGCAGCTCAACAGAAAGCGAAACGAGCTCAGAGAGTGTGAGCAGCGAGCTGAACAAGCAGAGAAAGAAGCGGTTCTCCTTTTTCCGTCCCTCGTCCCCGCGTCGTTTGTCGTTGTCGTCTCCAGTGCAGGCTCAATCCCCTCACAAGTTAAGGGACCCGCCCAGTGTGTCCAACCTGGGTATCCCCGATGCTGTTCAGCGTGATTTCTCGCGGTCAATCAGTCGGCCCGCTAGTGTATATGCCTCCTCAAACGATAACTTCTCCCTTGGCGAGCCAGGGCCAGTTAATCCTCCCTCCAGTCCCGAGAGGCGGACCCGTAAGAACCTCATCCCTTCATGGGTTTACCGCCGCAAGGAAGTCAAATATTTATAATAATGCATTATGTTAATCAAAGAGATGTAGCGATCGCTGAGCGGCCAGTCTGAGGGCCGGTGAGTGGCCACTTTGCACGACCCAGGGCGACCCATGCAGGTGCATGCCTATTCGGGAACCGGACCCTCAAACTCGGCTAAAGGGAGCAGTCTGATATAAAGTTCTACCTTTGGGTCCCGCACTAGTTTATTTATTTCTTTTAAAGTTTAGGTTAGAAGTCTACATAGCTCGACCGTGCCTCACCATCCATGGCTGACTGCTCACGGACCCGGCAAGGCCCTCTTACCATATCCACAGATCAAAGCAAGATGCATTTGGTAGTTCTGATCCATGGAATGTGGGGCAATATAAGCCATTTCGACTATATAGTTGAGCAGTTTGTCAGATCAGGCGCCGCAAGCCATGATTCTGGCCCTGTGCCCGATCTACAGGGAGTCAAGACTGTGGTCTATCGGGCAAGCTCCAACCAAGGGTACTTTACGTATGATGGTGTGGATATATGCGGATTGCGAGTAGCAGATGAGATCAAGGCCGAGATCACTGCAATCGGCAACACCGGCACCCCAGTCACCGAGATATCGATCTTGGGGTATTCAATGGGGGGTATCATTGCCAGGTATGCCATTGGTGTTTTGGAGAAAGAGGGGCTGTTTGACAGTATCAAGACCAGGGCATTCACAACCATGTTTAGCCCACATCTCGGAGTCCGGGTCCTGAACCGCGGCTACGCTGCGTCTGCGTTTAACTTTATTGGAAGCTGGAGTATGGCTCGGACTTCTCGTCAGGTCTTTTTACAAGACAATTATCATAATTTGGGCGTTCCGCTTTTCCTTTACCTCACCACAAAGGGGTCTCCGTATGTCGACGCCCTGGAAAGATTCGAAAGCCGCACTCTTTACGCAAATATCGTCAACGACAGACGCTGCGAATTCTATACTGCTGCAGCACAAACTTCTGATCCATACACTGGCAAGCAAGCGCTTCTAGAGGGGCCATATATTGAGGGCTATGGGCCTACTCTACTCTCGCCCAGAGAGCCCAGATTCGGCACCGTTACACCTGCACAAAAGAAAGCTTCACTAATTGTCAGACTCATCACAGCGCTGACTCTGCCATTCAAGGTCGCTATCGGTGTGCCGGTTTGGTTCTGTGCTTTTTTGATCAATGCCGCCTTCCAAACCTCGTTGTCTGCTTTGAGAGCGTCGCCAATTATAAGCTCGGGCAGGCTTTTACCAGCGGAAGGAAGCAGCTATACCGGTCTTGATAAATTGCTCGAGGTCGAGGCAGGCAGAATTGTTGAGCATATGTACTCTGTCGTGGATACCCCTAGCCAGCTCCACGTGTCTCCGGAAATCAGCCTGATCAAAAAGCAGTTTGATCAATTGGTTTGGAATAGGGTCTATGTTCATATCACTGCCGATAAGAATGCTCATGCAGCCGCGATCCATAGATGGGATACCCCGAGCTTTCACGAGGGCAAGCTTGTCATTAAGCATTGGATTAAAGAGGTTTTGAAGCTCTAAATTTAGTACATAGAATGTATAGACACGAGTAACTACACGAGGGCATGCCCAAGAGGCTATGCTTATGCCTCTATACCAGGCTACCATACATTGAACAGAACAGCAGTCACTATGGAAATAATCATATTCGGTCTCACTGTGTCTCAAACTGACAGGCTAATAGAGGATGTACATATGCGAGGCCGGTGCAAGCGTATGAAACCACAGAGCACCCAGACAAGCTATCAAACACTACCAATGAGGGAGCTAACCACCCCTGCTGCCGTGCATGGGGTCTTGAAATATTCTTAGAACATGCATATATATGTGCATATCCCATGCAAGTGCGTTGATGCACTTATACGCCATAATGTAGCTATTGATTTAGGCTAGTCTTTTCAAAAATAGGAAGAGACCTGAAAAAAAAAAATGACAGCTAATGCGTTTTCTCACTAGCCGGTGGTGGCTGAGTATTTCCAAAACAAGTCCTGCAAGTCCCTACATGTCGAGTTTCAGAATACTACAGGGGTTGAGGAGCCTTATTTTTCGCCCTCACCAATGTACCTGCTTAGGCGACTGGCTGAGACCATCAGGCGATGTTTGACATTCTGAATGAGACACCAAGGCTAGCATTTTGCCTGCCGGTAGTCTCATCGGGTTGCTTTAGCGTACACTTGGGGGCGAAGCTATGGCACGCACTCGCCCCTGCATATCTCGCATGTCTCAGATCTGTGCAAACGCCCTTGCTGTGGCCATTGATCAGGCAATGGGATCAGAGAGGATACGCTAGTTGGGATGGTTTGTGGGTGGTTTGTGGACGGGTTGTAGACGGGTTGTAGATCTGTTGTGAACTAAAAAGGAACGATGAATCGACGGGATGTACCGAACGTGTTTCAGCGAGGGGCAGGTTGCCCTGTCTTTAATTGAACAGCGGCATATGCGCAGTGTGGCAATTGCACGAGTCTCCGAAATTGGTTACTGGTGAGAAAGATAGCTACATTGAGGTGACCGTTTCGGGATTGCAATGACCTTGAGATTTAGTATTTGTGCTCGACAGTTATTTGAGATATGTTTTAAAGAATTGTGCTACATTCTAGAGACTCAGCTACATTTTAGAGACTCAGCTACATTTTAGAGACTCAGCTACATTTTAGAGACTCAGCTACATTCTAGAGACTTGTGCCATAATTGTAGCTACAGGTTGTGCCAAGGCCTTGGCAGGGCAGGCTTGGATCGCAAGACCTCACGAGACCATGGGACCATGGGATACCCCCCCCATAGGACCCTAGTGGATA